>SKCR01024552.1:0-64123 GCA_019454045.1 Zanthoxylum bungeanum
CAGTGCCTTCACTAGTGGGAAAACTGGGCCGATGGTTGGTATTGTTGACAGAGTTTGACATTGAGTATATCACCTCCAAGGTGATAAAGGGACGAGCAGTAGCGGAATTTCTGGCATTGCAACCTGTTGAGGGGGATCAGTATAAGTTTGAGTTTCCAGATGAAGAGATCCAAGCAATAACAGTTCAGAGATGGAAGATGTATTTTGACGGAGCAGTGAATTACAAGGGAGCCGGAATCGGGATCGTGATAGTGACCCCTGAGGGAGAGACTCTGCCTTTGGCCAAGAGGTTGACATTCAGAGTGACTAACAACATGGCCGAGTATGAAGCGTGTGCTTTTGGCTTGACAGCATTGATAGCCTTGAAGGCCGAGAGTGTGGAAATCTACGGAGATTCTATGTTAGTCGTCCAGCAGATGCGAGGAGAATGGGAATTGAAGGAAAAACGGTTGAAGCCTTATCTTTTTCACCTCAGAAAATTGGCACAGGATATCCCCGAGTGTAAGTTTCAGCACCTACCGAGGGAAGAGAATCAGATGGCAGACGCATTGGCTACACTAGCAGCGACTTGGGAAAATCCAGAGAAGTTAGTGATGAGACCGTTGGTACTGACGACAGCAAGTAAACCTGCTTATGAGATAGAAAGAATTCTGGAAGTTGAGGTTGACGACGGTAAACCTTGGTATTATGACATTCAGAGGTATCTGGAACATGGTGAATTCCCGGAAGGGGCGGGCAGAAAAGACAGAATAGCCATTCAGAAGTTGGCTTCCCAGTATGTGACTCTGAGAGGGGAACTGTACAAGAGGCAGGCAAACGGCATTCAGTTGAAATGTTTGAGAAGAAGAAGCTCAGAAAGTGATGGAAGAGGTACATGCCGGGTATGTGGTCCGCACATGAATGGATTGAACTTGTCCCGCAAGATAGTGAGACAGGGGTTTTATTGGTCGACCATGGAGACAGACTGCGCGAAGATGGTAAAGCACTGTCATGACTGTCAAGCACACGGTAATTTGAATCACTTACCGCACACAGAATTGCACGGGTTGTCAGAGCCGTGGCCTTTCTCAGCATGGGAATTGATATGATTGGGGAAATTCGACCAATGCATCAAATGGGCATCGCTTCATAGTGGTGGCAGTAGATTACTTCTCAAAGTGGGTGGAAGCCGAATCCTTCCGTAATGTTACAGCGAAGCAGATGGCGAAGTTCATAGCTCGGAACCTCATTTGTCGGTATGGTATGCCGCATCATGTAGTGACGGACAACGGGGTCCAGTTTCAAGGAGAGACAAAGGCAATGTTACAGAGGTATGGGATAGGCCACCACAAGTCATCACCGTACAGGCCGCAGGCAAATGGGGCAGTTGAGGCAGCCAACAAGACTATAAAGACAATTTAGCCAAGATGACAGAAAATTGTAGAGATGGGCCGAGAATTACCGTATGCTTTGTGGGGGTACAGAACATCAGTAAGAACGGCAACGGGTGCAACACCTTACTCCTTGGTCTACGGAATGGAAGCAGTATTGCCAGTAGAAGTGGAAATACAGTCCCTGAGGGTATTAGCAGAGGCAGAATTACCGAACAGGAATGGGCCGCACAGAGATTTGATCAGTTAGCACTGTTGGATGAGAAGAGAACGAAGTCTTTGTATCACATGCAGTTGTATCAGAAGAGACTAGCCCGGGCATTCAACAAGAAAGTACGTCCCACAAAGATCAGAAAGGGTGATTTGGTACTTAAGCAGTCGAGGCCGTCGACGACAGATCCGAGAGGCAAATTCAGGCCTAACTGGGAAGGACCTTACATCGTTCAGAAAGTCATGGGAAATGGAGCAGTGAAGCTATCAGACTTGGAAGGAAATGAATTCACAGAACCAATCAATGTCGACAGGTTGAAGTTGTACTTTGCTTGAGAAGACTTGGTCGCCAGCGGAAGACCTAACCCAACGGAATAAGAAAACTCCTGCATACATGCATACACGTAACCTATATTGCATATTTTTGTGTTTGTTCTGTTTTGTGTAAACAGGTGTTGAAGACGGAAAAGAGCGAGCAGTAAGCCAATCAGAGATGGCAAAGGCACAGCATTTGATATGGGCAGTAATCTGAAGATTGAGGTCCCAATGAAGTTAAGTTCCGGGTATGGGTCTCGGAGGGCGAAGCCCATATCGTCTAAGGAGCGAGGTTCCACATTGTACCAGCTTGGGGGCGAGGCCCATATCAACGGGGGAGCGAGGCTCCACCACATATCATGTCAGCTTGGGGGCGAAGCCCATATCGGCTGAGGAGTGAAGCTCCACATCATCACTTTCGGGATGCGTCCCAGGGTCGAGGCCCACATTTTGTCAGCGGTATTGGGATGCGTCCCAGGGTCGAGGCCCCCGTTGTCGGTTGCAGCTATTGGGATGCGTCCCAGGATCGAGGTCCACTGCATCATCATTTTCGGGATGCGTCCCAGGGTCGAGGCCCACATTTTGTCAGCGGTATTGGGATGCGTCCCAGGGTCGAGGCCCCCGTTGTCGGTTGCAGCTATTGGGATGCGTCCCAGGATCGAGGTCCACTGCATCATCATTTTCGGGATGCGTCCCAGGGTCGAGGCCCACATTTTGTCAGCGGTATTGGGATGCGTCCCAGGGTCGAGGCCCCCGTTGTCGGTTGCAGCTATTGGGATGCGTCCCAGGTTCGAGGTCCACTGCAGTATCAGCTCAGCTCGAGACAGCTAGCTAGCCAGGTAAGTAAAATGCATTGCATAACTTTGATAGGATTGTTCAAAGTCACACACTGCACAAGTCCCATCAAAGTGGGGGCGACTGTAGGCATTGCATTTTCGCATGTGAAACCCGATGATGAGCCTCATTTGGAGGCACTACCTTTTGAGTCATGAAAGCCGCGGGAAACGGATATCGGAAGGGGAAATTCAGGATAAACAAGCTCACTGTCTTCGTTGGTGCTGCGTTCGTTACTTCGTTCGAACCTCGTGCAGATTGCGGACGTTCGTGCCGCGTGCGATGAGGCGTTCGAACGGAGCCGGTAATTCTGGTTTTGCTGCTAGCCTCACACCCCAGCCCATTTAGCTCCCCAAAGCCCATAAAACATCCCAAATTAAATAAATAAATATTAAATTAAATATTAAACATTAAATAAAACATTTAAACCATTTACCAATTAAAATAAACAATTACCAACTTAAACTAAAATCATGCCTAAATTAAACAAATCACATACTAAATCAAATATAATCATACCAAATTAAAATCAATCCTAACCAATTAAAGCCAATCATATATTTGACTTCCTAATCTAATAAGATATTTACCAATATAAAATATTTGTATTCCTTAACCAACACAAATTAAATATTACAACTTCCTAACTTAAATTATTTTGTCCCCCCTCAATCTATCCTTCCTTGTTGAATACAAAATCAAATCCTCTTTTTGATGCCAAAATCCCTTCCTTGTGACACAAGGCCAAACCCTACCTCTCCTCTATAACATGACTAAACCAAGGCCATCCCCCCCTCCAATCTCTCTAGCTCATACACACAATTCACACAAGAATTATAGCAAGAAATCCTAGACATCACAAGCATATCACTCCCCCTGATCCTCACTCTCACACCACCGAAAATCACACCAAACAATCCCTAACAACCACCGAAAATCACACCAAAACAATCCCTAACCACCACCGAAAAATCCTCCCAACATCCCCAAAAAAACAGTAACATAAAAACAGCATAGATAACCTTAAGAATAATCATATATAATTGCATTAAAACCCACACAAACTTGGAATAGGTTATTGAAAACGTTAAAACAGGTAGCCCGTGCGGGGAGCAGCAAAACAGGAGCCAATAGGAGCAGAACGGAGTTCGAATCGTAAGCAAAGCAGCGAAGCAGTGAGCTAGGACGTTGAACCAGTGGACCAGAAAGTTGCGGAGCCTTACCCCCCTTTCGATTTCCGTGGAACGCGAGTCCGAGAGACGGCTTAAAAGGTTAGACCTGAGGGTATCTTTCACACTTATTCTCATTTTACTTTCTGGTCATTTATTTTGATTATATTTTCTGTATTTGTGGTATATGTTGTGTGTATGATGTATGTTGTGGGTATTGGATGAATGAGAGATGTGTCAACTCTCGCGGTATATCGGATGGAAACCCGGACATAAATTTCATAGCCGATTCCGAATGGACGGTAGTATGATCTGTACTCGGGCCACAACTCCACGTACCGCTTGGGCAAACGGCACCTTCTTTCTTTCGTTGTGTTGCTCTTGTTTATTTAGTTTGCTTACTTAAATTCAATATGTCGTTAGTTATGCATGATTCAACCAGGCGCATGGGCTTAGTGAGTTAGTCCAAAGGTCCTCCATTTAGGAGACAAAGAGCCGAAAAGGCCACCTTCGTGACACTACTTCGCCGTGCCGGTTGATGTATGTTCGGTTGGACGCTAGATACGTTCAATCGGGCATACTTAGTTTGATATTATTATTATCTTTATTTTCGTATGAGTCAATCGAGCGCATGGGCTTAGTAAGTGTGACGTGAGATCCCCTATGGGGAGAGGCTAAAAGCCCTTTACCACGATGCTTTGCCGCGCCGGTTGATGTGTGTTCAGATTGGACGTAAGATGTGTTCAATCGGGCATACTTGGTTGACATGATTGGTTCTATTCTTGTATGTGTAATGTGATGCGCATGAGCTTAGTATGTTGGTCTAAAGGTCCTCTCTTTGAGAGATCAAGAGCCCCAAAAGGTCACCTTTATGGCAGTACTTCGCCGCGCCCCTTTATTTTCTGTTTATGTATTGCATCCCATTTTCATGCATCAGGTCCGTGTCCGTTCGAACGCGTTTGCAAACGCAACTCGAACGCGCATACATTTTTCCTTAACATGCATCAGGTCTCCTTTCCGTTCGAACGCGTTTACGAACGCCATACGAACGTGAGCATTCTGTTTCATTTCCGTTCGAACGCGTCTACGAACGCTACTCGAACGTGAGCATTCTGTTTCATTTCCGTTCGAACGCGTTTACGAACGCTACTCGAACGTGAGCATTCTGTTTCATTTCCGTTCGAACGCGTTTACGAACGCTACTCGAACGTGAGCATTCTGTTTCATTTCCGTTCGAACGCGTTTACGAACGCTACACGAACGTACGCACACTGAACTGAGATTGTCTTATTATATTCATGCATAATTGCCTATTGGTTGATCTTTCTTATGCAAATGTGTCAATGTATTACCATTCATATGCTTGTGTCACGATAACATTTGAGTATTATTTCTTGCGGTATATCGGATGGAAACCCAGACGTAAATTCCGTAGCCGATTCCGAATGGACGGTAGTGCGGTCTGTACTTGGGCTACAATTCCACGTACCACTAGGAAAAGTGCCCATATGTGTGCTTGTGTGGTTACCATGTGTGCTTGTATGGTTAATATGTGTGCTTGTGTTTTCCTGAATGTGATGTATAAAGTTGTATGTTCGTTGCTATCTTGATATATGTTAAGCATGCAATCTTATATGCGAAATACATGTATATTTAGGCGCATATTTTATTTTATACATGTGAATTTAGAAGCATGATACCCTTAGAAATAATTGTTACTTCAGCTTGTTTAAATTATTATATAAATCTTTTCATTACAAGTGACATAAGTAAGGGACCATTCCGAACCCAACGGTTTGAGGTCTTCCCTTGCGAGGGGTGAGTGCGGCCTTAAATCTTTGTCCCGGGTCACACCGGGTGGCGACTCCATGTTATGTAATCCTTCCCAAACTAGGCCGCGAGCCTAGGAACGGCGTCGCCCAGGTCCTGTGTCCTACACTAATTATATTAGCTGTTATGGAATTACAAAAGGCTATTTCTCATTCACCCAAGCACAATTTTAAGCATATGAATATACCATTTCGAAGTACTCACGGAGGAGTATCCGAATCATTCAATAACAACCACTAACACGAAGTGGACCATGCTTAAAATTGAGCCTCAAAATGCTTATAAATAAGCATTTTTCCAACAATCCCCCACATGAATGAAATTGGCGAAAAACGTCGAATAAAATTATTTTTTTTTATAAAATATTTTATTTTGACCTAGAAGAGTTCAACGGTTCAACAGTTGCATAGGATAGGTAGGCCACAGCCTTTGAACCTTCCCTTGTGAAAATATATCTCATTACTGGCTGACAGTTGACGCGATGTCATTGAACTGTACTGTCGTTCATGTAATTGGAGAACACATATCACACAGATATTTTACCTACACATTTGAGTTCTCATTATTATGTTCATTTTGGCCATGAACATCTACCTGGTTCTGCAAGAGTTTCTAAAAATTGTGCCCCGTACAATTCCCTTTGAAGCGGCCCCACTTCTCTCTCACATAGGTGATTTCTTATTTAAGAGTATCTCGTAATACTCTGCTCGGATTCCCGACGCATAAGAATCATTAAAAGCTTTTGCTTAACCTCTATCCATACGAGCATCACTGTTTCATTTCATCATATGAATGGACTAGAGGGTAACCCCCCACAGTGATCCAATTATGTCTTTTACGAGTAGGTTGTCCCATTGAACCTAGATATTGGGATCTCCAGTCAACAAGGTTGGGTTTTCCTTCGTAATAAACATTTATCTAATGGGCTTCAGTCCCATTCCCCTCGATGATTTCACAACTAACTCTCTATTTAACCCTTTGGTTAGCGGATCCGCAATGTTATCCTTTGACTTTACATAGTCAATCGAAATAACTCCAGTAGAGAGTAATTGTCTAACGGTATTGTGTCTACGACGAATATGTCTAGACTTACCATTATACATATTGTTATGTGCCCTTCCAATTGCAGATTTACTATCGCAATGAATGCAAATTGCTGGCACTGGCTTAGGCCAACTTGGAATATCCTCTAGAAAATTTCGAAGCCATTCTGCTTCTTCAGCACACTTGTCTAATGCAATGAATTCTGATTCCATTGTAGATCTGGCTATCACAATCTGTTTGGAGGATTTCCATGATATAGCTGCACCTGCTAGTGTAAACACATAACCACTAGTAGACTTTGAGTCTTTCATGTCAGATATCCAATTAGCATCACTGTATCCCTCGACTACAGCTGGATATCTATGATAGTGCAACTCATAATTACGAGTAAAACGTAAGTACCTAAGTACTCTCACGATTGCTTTCCAGTGATCAACCCATGGATTACTCATATATCTGCTGAGCTTGTTTACTGTACAGGCTATATCAGGCCTTGTACAACTCGATAGTGTTGGGGTTGGTGCTCAGAGCGCCAATCCGGGCCGTATTTATGTCTGATTCATGAATACGAACATCCCCTTATTCCATAATATTACTTATTTATGGTTGCACCTCTTGTTCTTATATACGTATTCGATCTAATTACGATTAGATTGAAACTAAATGTGGTTTAGTGATATGTATATATTAGACAAAGGCCCGATAATATATAATGCAGTACACAGTTACAAAGTTAGTTTGTAATTGACATTGGGAAGTGTCACTGCTATATGTATATTATCAAACATAGTTCCTGGTCAAGATTTGCTAACACGGGTCGGTTAGTCAAATCCGTTGAGACCAGTACATGTCGTATATCGAGACTTGGTCCGATGGTTTATCCCAATGAACCATGAGTCTATGGAGACTCGTATAGACGTGTAGGTGTTTATAGTGGATAAACACTGAACGGCTCACCGAAGATTCTTAATGGATGGTACGCCAACGTCAATAAGAATCTTCTCGGGTTGAGTAGCATAGTGGTCCTTCGACTTGAGACACCACTGTGGATGTATGAGACATCCTCCACACTTAGATGGCAGTCACGTCACCGATCTATTTAGATCAGACCTCCGCCTGTTCGTTGGGTGTGGATCAATCCTCAGGATATCCTGTGTGTGTCAAGATAGGATCCGTCAGTTCTGTGTACAGAGCATAGGTAGTCCATATATTATTAGCAGTCTGTTAAATCTGTGGCCACAGTATACATCGGAAGTAAGTTCCGAGTGTTATTTAGAGATTGCTAATAGATACGTCGACGAGATAATACCTATAGAGATTTGACGTTTACATCTATATCTCTGGGATTATCTGGATACCTGTGACGGAGGGATTATACGTATGCAATGACCTCGACCTGTATGATTCAGCTAGTTTATCCGTGATCGTCATAATCTACGGGTGGATAGATTATGCACATGAAATTGGATTTCGTGACGGATATACCTGAATCTAGAGAGTCTCAATAATGAAACATACTCGTAGAGCACTAGAGCAACATTTATGAATAATGATGATTATTTATAAATCGTTTAATCGTTAAACGAAAAATACATGCGAACGGGCCGAACCTTCATTTCCTAATTAATGTGTATTTGTATTTAATATTTGATATTATTAAATACACATTAATAAATGGTCAAATAAAGGTATTTGACATATATAATCAATATATGTATTTGAGATATTTAAAGTAAATATAATACATGTATTTGATATATTTGTATTTAATTAATTATTTAATTATTTAATTGTTAAATGATTAATATAATTAAAATATAAATATATCACCAAATGATAAAGTTAGGAAATGATTATAAGTGTTTAATGTTGACTTTAAAGTAAAGGAAATGGTAGTCAAATTGGATTTGACTTCTTTGATATTTGTTTAAAATGTTTAAAATTCAAATATCATTTTTCTTTATTTTTCTTCAAATTTTCGGCCATAACACTTAAATATAAGAGATATTTTTTTCTTAGTTGCATTTTTTGACTTTATTAAATGTCTTTAAAGTTGTTTTTAGATATTTATGTCAAGTTGATCAAATGTAAATCAAAAGAAGATGAAATTAATTGTCTTGTTTATTTTAAGGCCAAATTCGGCCAAGCACAAACATAAGCAAGTATATATTGATTTCATTTCATTTGAAATGTTAACCTAATACACTTTAAAAGAAAAACTCCATTGATGAAGCCAAAGAAGCTTGTGAGAAAGAAAGACAAAATCAAAGAAAGCTTGGATTTTAGTAAGTTTTTCAACTTACTATTAGAAAGGAAAATGTTCCTTAGGATCTAGGCTTTAACATATGATGTTCTTAGATTATTCCTTTCTTTATTCTTTGTGTTTTTGTTGATGGAAGTTTTGATGGAAGTGTTGAGCATGTGTGATGAAGGAAGTTTGTGACTATTGTAGTTATAAGCATTCTTTTAAGGTTTTGGAAACCAAGTTGCTAATCTAGAGTTGTTGACCCACTCTTAGATGACCTAGATTTGATCTTGAGTTGTTTCATTGTGTTGAGACTTTGATTGGATGGAAGAAACATGATTGAAGTATTGGATTTAACCAATTTGGTCTAATTTGTCCAATTTGATGAAATTGAAAAATCAGGGTTCATGACCAATTCCAAATTTGGGGATTTTCATATATGTTGTGCATTTGGATGTGTATATGATGCATATAAAGTTTCATGTTCATTGGATTACATCTTGATGTGTTTTGATGCATGAAATGACAAAGTGCACAAAATGGCACCTTGGAGGTGCATTCGGCCAAATGGATCAAATTTGGGTTTTTGGTTGCTTTTGGTGTTTTGATGTTTTGAAAATGCTAAGTTCATCTTAGAAATTATTTAGAATCATTCAAAATTGATTAGATCAATTTCGGACTAAAATGGACAAAATACCATATAAGGGTAATTTGGTAATTTCACTTGAATATGATTCATTTGAAATTTTATTTCATAATTTGATTATTGGATAATTAAATAAATATGTTTATTTAATTAATCCGAGAAAATTTTTGAAATCGGAAGATTCGATCTCCCGCCGCTTCCGCTGCGTTACCGGATTTAGCCCCTAAAAACCCCTACAGATAGATACATCAAACTCCCGATCACTCTAGAGTATTCTACTTGAGATATACCATCTCCCCTATTCTTCGATAGGTGTAAACTTACATCTAAAGGAGTTCTAGCCACAGCTGAATCATCATTGTTGAATTTACCAAGAATTTTGTCCACATAGTGCGACTGATCAAGAATAAGTCCATCTGGACTTCTCGAGATCTTTATTCCCAGAATGACATCTGCAAGACCCATGTCTTTCATGTAAAACTTGGATTTCAGCATATTCTTGGTAGATTTCACCATTTTGACATTACTCCCGACAATCAGTATGTCATCAACGTAGAGACATAAAATGACATAGCCAACTTCTGTCTCTCTGACATAAATGCATTTATCACATTCATTGATTTTGAAACCATTTGCCAACATGGTTTCATCAAACTTTTTTTTGCCACTGTTTCGGGGCTTGTTTCAATCCATACAAGGATTTAACTAACTTACAGACTTTCTTTTCTTGTCCTGGAGCTATAAAGCCTTCAGGTTGTTCCATATAGATTTCTTCATCTAAATCTTCATTCATAAAGGCTGTTTTCACATCCATCTGATGTACCTCAAGATTGCGCAAAGCTGCAATCGCTAGTATCATCCTTATGGAATTTATTCTCGTTACAGGAGAATAAGTATCAAAGTAATCAAGACCTTCACGTTGTCTATAACCTTTAATTACAAGTCTTGCTTTGTACTTGTCAATTGATCCATCTGCCTTTATTTTCCTTTTGAAAATCCACTTGGACCCTAAAGGTTTACATCCTGGAGGAAGATTCACTAACTCCCAGGTGTGATTTTGTAAGATGGATTCAATTTCACTATTGATGGCATCTTTCCACAAGGCACCATCAGCTGACCTTACAGCTTCGTTATAGCTTTGAGGATCATTCTCTAGCAAAAATGTCAGAAAATCTGGACCAAATGATTTTTCCGTTCTAGCTCTTTTGCTACGTCTTAGTTCAGGTTCAACAACTTGTTGATCCTCTAGAACATTAATTTGTTCTCGGTCCTGACTATCTTCAATGATAGTCTCATGTGCCCGTTTGTGCACATCTGAATTCGAATTAGTTTTACAAGGAAAAACGTATTCGAAAAAGGATGCATTCCTCGATTCCATTATCGTATTCTTGTGAATATCTGGTACATTAGACTCATGCACAAGAAATCGATAAGCATTACTGTTATGAGCATATCCTATGAAAATGCAATCTACAGTTTTTGGTCCTATCTTCACCTTTTTAGGTGGAGGAATGACTACCTTGGCAAGACACCCCCACACTCGAAGGAATTTATAGGAAGGTACTCTTCCTTTCCACATTTCATAAGGAGTTTTCCCTGCTTCTTTCCGTGGTACCTTATTTAAAAGGTAATTAGCTGATAAGACAGCTTCTCCCCATATAGTCTGAGGTAAGCCAGAGCTGATTAACATAGCGTTCATCATCTCTTTCAAGGTACGATTCTTACGTTCCGCAATCCCATTGGATTGAGGCGAATAAGGAGCTGTGGTTTGATGTATGATTCCATTTTGTTCACAAAGTGATTCAAAAGGGAAAACATACTCACCACCACGATCACTTCTTAACTCCTTAATTCTCTTATTCAGTTGATTCTCAACTTCATTCTTATAGAGAACAAATTTCTCTATAGCTTCGTCCTTGCTTTTCATTAAATACACATAGCAAAATCTTGTGCAATCATCAATAAAGGTAATAAAATATTTATTACCGCCTCTCGATTGTATTGAATTAAAATCACATACATCGGTATGAATTAGATCAAGTGGTTCAGAGTTTCTTTCAATACTATGAAAAGATGATCTTGTTAGTTTTGCCTCAACACAAGTATCACACTTATGTTTGTTATCAATTTTAAAATTGGGAATATGATTCATGTTAATTAACTTTCGCAATGAATTAAAATTAACATGTCCTAATCTACCATGCCAAAGATTAGAATACTCAACAATATAAGCAGAAGAACTAGCTTTATTGATATTTTTGGGTTTAACAACCATTACATTGAGCTTAAAAAGCCCATCAGTTACATACTCTTTTCCCACATACATCCCATTTTTAGTCAAAACTACTTTATCAGACTCGAACACCATCCGGAATCCATGCTTGTTCAGAAACGATCCAGACACAAGATTCTTCCGTATTTCAGGTACATACAGAACATTGTTCAGAGTCAACTCTTTCCCAGAGGTCATCTTCAGAATCACCTTTCCTTGACCTTCTATCTCAGATGTTGCTGAATTTCCCATGTATATCTTTTCCCCATTTTCAGCAGGCTCAAATGAAGAAAACATGCTCTTATCTGAGCATACATGTCGAGTGGCACCAGTATCAATCCACCACTCTCTTGGGTTAGAACCCACCAGATTCACCTCAGAAACCACAGCAGAAAGGTTAATGTCTGAAACATCTTGAGTCATGTTTTCTAGCACATTAGCCTCTTGTTTCTTTTTCTTCTTTGGCAGTCTGCACTCACAAGACTTGTGACCCATTTTGTCACAGTTGAAGCATTTTCCTTGAAATTTTGATTTCTTGGAAACTCCTCCTTTAGGGCCCATCTTTGACCCTTTATTCTTGAGGTTATTGTTCTTATGGCCATGTTCGACAACATTTGCTTTGGCCTCATGAGTCATACCTATCTTTTCAGAAACTCGGTTATCTTCCTCAATTCTTAGCTTAAGAACTAAGTCTTCAATGCTCATTTCTTTTCGCTTATGCTTTAAATAATTCTTGAAGTCTTTCCAACCAGGTGGTAGTTTCTCAATTATCGAGGCTACTTGGAAGGTTTCACTTAAACTCATCCCCTCAGCATGAATTTCTGCTAGAATAATCTGCAGTTCTTGTACTTGGCTTATCACAGTTTTGGAATCAATCATTTTAAACTCTAGGAAACGGCCTACGACAAATTTCTTAGTACCGGCATCCTCAGTTTTATATTTCAATCTAAGGATTCCCAAAGACCTTTAGCTATTTTCATTCCAGCGTACACACTGTACAAGGAATCACTTAGCCCATTCAGCACATAATTCCGACATAGGAATTCAGAATGTTTCCAAGCTTCAATGGCACTGATGACTTGGATATCAATCTCACCCTCTTTGGGTACATGAGCATCTTCTTTTAGAAACCTCGCAAGGTTCAACGTGGTCAGGTAGAAGAACATTTTCTGTTGCCACCTTTTGAAATTCTGACCACTGAATTTTTCAGGTTTTTCCGCAGCAGGATTGACATGGCTCACATGTCCAACAGGTTGTCTAGCCATTGAGGCAGAAACACCTTGGCCAGCCACAACGGCTTCCATATTAAGCCCAGAGGCTGATGCAAGTTGGCCAGTCGAAGGGGCTGCCACTGCACTTTGGTCAGCCACGGGGGCTGTCACAACATTCTGGCCAGCCGAAGAGGCTGCCATATTCGGATCTACTGTGTTTGGATTGATTTTCATATCCACAGAGTCTCGAATTTGTTTTAAGACTGTAGATGATAATTATTACAATTATTACACGGTAATTGGGAAATCCGAATATGACAAAAAATTACAATTATAATTATTATCCTCGGGGCAGACCCTAACGGCAGACCCTGAAAGCGGAGGCAGGGACTGATGAGCAGAGGCAGAGGCAGATGGCAGAGGCTGAAGGCAGATGCTGAGTCAGGCAGAGGCTGAAGCTGAAGCTGAGGCATAGGCTGTTGGCAGATGCTGATGGCAGGCAGAGGCAGAAACTGAAGCTGAGGCTGAGGCAAATCAGAACTTTCCCGAGGCTTGTTGTAAAACAACAATATCCTTAAAACAAATTCGTCCCCTACCGTAGGTGCAGTAGAACGTGAGACGATTGTTTCCCAGGATACAACGGAAACGTACGACAAAGGGCACCACCAGACTCGTATCCAACGAACCACAAAGTGTTTGAACTCTCCTTTTAACAAAACAAAGAAAATGATCTTTCGTGTGTGTGCTATGTCTTTCTCTATTTTCTATTTCATATCTTGAAAACAAGAACTGATGTTGTTTATATAGGAAAAGAAAAACACATCTCAATTAATAGAAATTAACTTGCCAATTAAATTTCATAATGGGAGATGTTACATGTTTGGGCCAAATTTGGTCCAGGGGTAGTTTCGTCATTTTACTTCAGGCCCAATACTGGACGCACCCCTGAAGCCTCCCAATCAAAACCCAAAGACATAATATCGGCCCAGGCCCAATGAACACCAACACCCATAACCGGAGGACTATCCAGAGGCCGGCCCACGTAACTCCTAAGTTCATGAACACCATACATAAATTCGACAGTTTCCAGCCTACAACGGGCAAATGCAGTGAATATCCCTCATAAAGTCGACCGTTACAAAGACTCAACAGACGAGTAATCAAGTGCACACCCTCAGATAGGTATATAAGAAAGAAGGCTCCATAAGAACAAGGGGGGATCAAACTCTCATAGCTCAACCAGATCCAACTTCTAGCTCTCCTACATGTAGCTTTGGAACATTCTCAAGCTCGCCACTCCTGTCACTTACAGCCCTCACGGCATTCAACGGAATACAAGGTAGCATCTAACCTTGACCTTCCATCTATTACTACCTTTGTACACTTACTGACTTGGGCGTCGGAGTGCCCCCAGCACCCACCACACCGGTGGGCAGTACTCCCGCTCACTCTACACCTTTGTCTTGCAGGATCGCTAGTGCCCCTATATAAAATCTCAATTGTGGACCTCGGGTGAAAACCAGTGTCTACAATTTGGCGCCCACCGTGGGGCCCTAGCGATTCCTAGCAAGCAAAGACATCTCTATCTACGACTCTCTCACACATAAAGGTCCATGGGTTGATCGACATCAACCTCTTAATACATGTGAAATGATGGTTATCTTCACAAGAATGCATGGATTGCCTTCAGCTCCATACTACATGTTTGGGTTGTCTCTTATGGGTTTCTATAAGAAACAAGTACTTGGCATGAAGGCGGTGTCCCAGTCGACGTACCCGAATAAAGACTTGGCGTACATTACCAGGTATGTCTTACACCTTTTAATAATGTCCCAGTCGACGTTAGAGAGGCATGTGACTTATAATATGTGTTGTAGTATGAGACTTGTTATGGACGTCCTAGTCGATAATGCACTATATAGCTTGAAAATGATTATAGGTATTCCAGTCGACATCAATAAGTGGCTTGTGACTTATGATAAATGTCATAGTTGGTACCACCATTTATAGTATGAGACTTGCTATGATGTCCCAGTCGACACTACATTTTACTACTTGATAATTGATAAAGAAATCACAGTCGACATTTATAATAAGGCATATAACTTGTAAAGAATGTCTCACTCGACATTTGTTTGTTGAGGATGCCCCAATTGGCATTATTATGTGTAACTTGTCAATTGCTAAAGATTTCACTCGACAATCCATATATGAGGCTTGACACTTGTTCCAAATCTCATTCGGCATGAGAATGAAGAAATCCTATATATAGTCTGAAACTCCAATTCGACAAGACAAGGAATAGGTCTTAGCTAACGAACGCAACTACAAAGCATTGAGCTCGAGATCAGTGACAGATAGACTACATGAAAGGCTTGACGTCACATCCAGACTACATGCTTCAGTCGATACTAAGGGAGTTCCTCAATCACAGAACTGATCAATCAGAGACATTCTAGAAATGGGGAGTCAAATGGACTTTCACTTGGGCCAATTAATCGTGGTCTCATATATATGCATCAGACCCGTGACAATGTCAATTAGCTACAACAAAACAAAGCTTTCGAAATCCCACTATCATGGAGTATTTTCATCCAAAATTGACCACACCAAATAACCAGTCTACACGACAATCCATGAAGACTAAAAACCATTCACCCATTAAGAAATTCCTTACTACTTGCATGAGCAGCCAATAATATTAGACCCAAAATTCGCACTGGAAAGGCAACCTCAGGCCACGTGATACATTAGGCTATACAACCGGCTTAATTATTCAAAAAATCGAACTAATCCAACGTAAGCCTAGTTCGCAGCCCACGCACCCAGAGGAAACGCCGAAATCTGATCTTACAAACAAAATGAGCTTACTTTTGTTTTCAGCCTAAAACCAACTGAATCATGTCCTATACTGTTTACTTCAAAGGGAATATTCAATGGCTGAGCCTATTGGTAGTTTGGCCATCTACTGCAACATAACTCAACTAACGGAGGTTGCATATTGATGTACTGAGCGTGACAATTGACCCAGTTAGCAAGCCTAAATTGAAGCCTGACTTTGCGCCGATAATGTCGCATGAGGTATACGCCAAGCCCATCAGCAGCAGGCCTATGTACCTCGAGCCATCCCACTCCACGCGACAATGTTTCTTTGAGTCATTTCATCGAACTTGTTTTAGGCGTGAGTCGGTTGATCTACATGTTTTATGTGGTCGTATGAAGATGCTTGTCGACTTGTGAATGGCCTTCTTGCGGCATCATTTTACAAGCGGAGTAGCTGGTGTGAGACAAATCCAAAGTTGGCCAAGATACCACTTGACAGAGCAAGAGTAAGGATCCATCAAAGGTTAGCAATTCCATTCGACATAATGCCTATAGACGTTTTGGCATCAGACGAAAAACGCCTCTCGATAAGGGATTGGATTGAACTTATAATGAACCAGAAAGACAAGGCGAATGAAGAAGATCTGATCAACTTCGAGCAGAATTTGCTCAACGACGTCTTGTCGAAAGAACTCAAACTATGGGTTTTCAAAATAGCGAAGCGAGTCGTCTGATCGACAACAATCATGCATTCATCTCTATCCTTCAGTTGGTCCACGAAATCCCCCACGAATTTGGCCCCACAAGTTACCAAAAGGCACACATCGCCTCCTTAAGAACCTTGACGCGACGACAAAAAGGAGATATCCATACAAAATAATTGAATCAGCCTATCAAAAGGGGAAACCATCAATTTCCCTTGCAACTCGACGGTGTAACGGATCCTAGGGTTTTGAAATAGACAGAGGAAGCGATATGGCGTTCGTTCTCCTCTGTCGTTCGCGCGAATAGCGGATCAGAACAGAAACTGAAATGCTACTCGACAAGGCAAAAATGAAGACCCATCATAAGTTAGCAATTACATTCGACAGTGTACCTATAGAGGATTGGCATCAGACGAAAACGCCATTCGACAAGGAAAATATAAAGGATTGAACTTGTATTGAATGGGGTAAGCAGAGCAAACAATGAAGTAATTTGATCGACATCGAGCAAAATTGACGTCGTGTCGAGTGAGCTCAAACTGTGGGTTTCCAATATGTTGAACCAAGTTGTCGAATGAGGTGTTCGATAGAACTAGTGTTACAGTCAACGTGGTCAAAACTGTTGCTTGCGAGTCTAAATACTCGTTCTGAACTTGGAAGACGCAGGAGTTTTTGACTTCATTTCTTGGGCTTTTGCTAAAGGTGTGTGTTCGGTGATTAAGGCTGCACTTGCTTGTGGGCCTGTTTGCCTTTTGTCTTGTTGGGTCCTTGGGCTTTGAGACTTTTGTTGGATTTGTTTGCTCCCTCCTTGGTGACCAACATTCCCATTTACGCGAACATATATGGTTGCAAAGGTGCGAGCTTATCACCAGCCACCTTGAGAAATGACATTGCACCCCTCCGTGCAAAACAAGACAAACGACATGCACCCACTAAAGAAAAGACCACCGAGGATGAAGGTCACTTTTGACATTCGTTAGATCAAATCGACAGTGTCTTCCAGGACCTTCATAAGGACCAGTCGACAATAGCCTCTTGGACCTTTATCAGGTCTCGTAGACTCCTCAGAACTTTAGCCAAAGTCCAGCAGTATAAAGAGAATCATGAACCTTCATCAGGTTCAATAAAGTGAGATCAGTTTAGAAGCTTTACAAGACGATATAAAGACTTCCTATAGTTCCTCTTCGGGACCAGTAGGCTGAATGTCTTCACGGCTTCGTCAAGTCCAGTCGACCGGGGACAACCCTCATAGACTCACGTCGAGTCAAACTTGTAGACATGGATTACTCATGTCGTATGACATATATTCCTGGCTTCATCAAATCCAGTCGACCGGGGACAACCCTCATAGACTCACGTCGAGTCAAACTTGTAGACATGGATTACATATGTCGTATGAATTATACCTTCCTGGACTCATCAAATCCAGTCGACCGGGGACATCCCTCATAGACTCATGTCGAGTCAAATTATAGACATGAACCACTCATGTCGTATGACATATATTCCTGGCTTCATCAAATCCAGTCGACCGGGGACATCCCTCATAGACTCATGTCGAGTCAAATTATAGACATGAACCACTCATGTCGTATGACATATATTCCTGGCTTCGTCAAGTCCAGTCGACCGGGGACAACCCTCATAGACTCACGTCGAGTCAAACTTGTAGACATGGATTACACATGTCGTATGAATTATACCTTCCTGGACTCATCAAATCCAGTCGACCGGGGACATCCCTCATAGACTCATGTCGAGTCAAATTATAGACATGAACCACTCATGTCGTATGACATATATTCCTGGCTTCATCAAATCCAGTCGACCGGGGACAACCCTCATAGACTCACGTCGAGTCAAACTTGTAGACATGGATTACATATGTCGTGTGAATTATACCTTCCTGGACTCATCAAATCCAGTCGACCGGGGACATCCCTCATAGACTCATGTCGAGTCAAATTATAGACATGAACCACTCATGTCGTATGACATATATTCCTGGCTTCATCAAATCCAGTCGACCGGGGACATCCCTCATAGACTCATGTCGAGTCAAATTATAGACATGAACCACTCATGTCGTATGACATATATTCCTGGCTTCATCAAATCCATTCGACCGGGGACATCCCTCATAGACTCATATCGAGTCAAGTCGTAGGCATAAATTACACATGCGAATTGACTCAAATCCTCCTGGACTCATCAAGTCCAGTCGACCGGGGACATCCCCCATAGACTTAATTCAAGTCAACTTGTAGACATGGAGGGCACATGTCGTATGACTGATATACTGACCTTCATCGGGTCAAAACGATTGGGTACTTCCCCAATGGCTCTTGTAGACTCGAGTTGATAACTTGACATTCGTTTGGTTCAATTAGTAGGCAGCATCAACGCTCGAAGTACAACTACATAATATGGCCTCGTCCCAAGCGACACATGCGTCAAGTACTCTCCAAGCCAATGACTCTTGACTTAGAGAGTAGGGGACAAACTGTTTGGGCCAAATTTGGTCCAGGGGTAGTTTCGTCATTTTACTTCAGGCCCAATACTGGACGCACCCCTGAAGCCTCCCAATCAAAACCCAAAGACATAATATCGGCCCAGGCCCAATGAACACCAACACCCATAACCGGAGGACTATCCAGAGGCCGGCCCACGTAACTCCTAAGTTCATGAACACCATACATAAATTCGACAGTTTCCAGCCTACAACGGGCAAATGCAGTGAATATCCCTCATAAAGTCGACCGTTACAAAGACTCAACAGACGAGTAATCAAGTGCACACCCTCAGATAGGTATATAAGAAAGAAGGCTCCATAAGAACAAGGGGGGATCAAACTCTCATAGCTCAACCAGATCCAACTTCTAGCTCTCCTACATGTAGCTTTGGAACATTCTCAAGCTCGCCACTCCTGTCACTTACAGCCCTCACGGCATTCAACGGAATACAAGGTAGCATCTAACCTTGACCTTCCATCTATTACTACCTTTGTACACTTACTGACTTGGGCGTCGGAGTGCCCCCGGCACCCACCACACCGGTGGGCAGTACTCCCGCTCACTCTACACCTTTGTCTTGCAGGATCGCTAGTGCCCCTATATAAAATCTCAATTGTGGACCTCGGGTGAAAACCAGTGTCTACAATACACATTGTTGTAACCACTAAGCTAATTAAATTAGCACTAATGGAAATTAAACTATATAACCACCAAGCTAATTAGATTAGCACTTATGGAGATTAAACTTTGTAACCACCAAGCTAATTAAATTAGCTGTTATGGAATTACAAAAGGCTATTTCTCATTCACCCAAGCACCATTTTAAGCATATGAATATACCATTTCGAAGTACTCACGGGGGAGTATCCGAATCATTCAATAACAACCACTAACACGAAGTGGACCATGCTTAAAATTGAGCCTCAAAATTCTTATAAATAAGCATTTTCCAACAGATTATACAAATGATCTTATTGAGCATTAAGCGGTAAGATTTATAAGATGATGAATATGATAACAAATTTCATGTGTTTGTTCATAATCAACAACACACCTCATATTGATACATGATCAGTAAAATGTCATCTGCTGTTAAATTATCAAGTGAACCATTCCATTAAAACATTTGCTTGAGGACCTCAACCTTTGGGTTTGCCTTTCCTTATAATTTATTCGGAGTGACATAGTTCAAGTTATATACTGTCAATACTCATATGATTTATGCCCTGTTTAGTAAGAAATAGGTCGTTATTTACCCTCATTGTTATGAAGCTAAAGATGCAATCAATTTATCGATCACAACAATTCAAATTTATCAGACTCTTGGAATAACTTTGTGAATATATACGACCGTTTGCATAAAGCATTTTACATTTTGAATGAGTTTTCAGATCTTCTTGAGCACCTTATAGATCTTTATTTACCACGTCCACTGAAGTCCCACTGGTGGTCTTGATTTCAATTTTTGGTGTCGATTGCTTAGATATTGACTGATATTCAACTGGATTCATATTTCAGGAGCAAACGAAGCTAGGAACCAATCAGATTCTTGCACTGTTCAGAAAGGTCATGACAAAGCTCTGTGACTATTTGTACAAAATTTCTTCAGAATAGATTAAATCAGCTCCACCTAGACAAACAGAAGTTAATGAGTCACCTTGCATCTCATGTTTTTCAAAGGAAATTGATGATTAGGCTATTTTAAGGTTGTTATATTTTGTAATTTCTCCTGGTTTGGCACATCGATTAGCAAATATCTAAGCATAAAGCTTCACTGGGAATTAGATCATGAGTTCTTGTGAGTTGTGACTAATCACATAAACCTGATAGCTACTTGGAAATTTGTGTGTTATTGTGTCAATAGCAACGATAGAATACTCATTTACTGCTGATCTGTTTCCTTTTGAAATGCTTTAAATTTTCAGCATTAATAATGATTCAGCGCTCTTACTGAGACTATCTTAAAATTGCTTTCAGAGAGCATTGGAACCTCACAGCATCACTTTGGATGCGGATTTGAATGACGCCGCAAAGCAAGTTGAGGTGTGCTCCTTGGCTTTTTTTCTGTTCTTATTTGTTTTCTTTATTAACGTTTTCTATCTCTCTCTCTCTTCCGAACCAAATTCACTGACTAGACGCCCATCTGTAGGAGGGAATGAAAACAAAGATGGACGGACTGTTAAATCCAGAGCTCCTCCAATGCCATTGTTGACAAAGATGCCGATTTTGAGAAGGCTTTACAAAATGGCGGTGTGAAGATAATAGCCGGAGGTGTTATTAGTGTGAAAGTTATCAAAAGTAAAAGCGACAAACCTTTAAAGCACTTTGAGAGTCACCAAAGTGGGAAAAAGCGACACAAAGATGAACACAGTTCAAAATCAAATAAAAAGCATAGATTTTATTAAAACCTATTTAATCATTATTTAGTTTTCATTTATTGTATGTCGGACACCACTGATGAGGAATTTCTCGAAAAGTTAAGGAACTATGGTTAACAACACTTTTATACGACTCAAATATCTTGCACTACAAGAAAAAAGGCTTTTACTGATACTAAATTAGTGTCAGTAAAGGGTTTTACTGACACTATATAAATGTGTCAGTGTTGCCGCAGCCAGAAATCACTGACACTAGTTTCTAGTGTCAGTGATTCTTAGTGTCAGTAAACGTTAATACTGTAGTATCAGAAAATTATTGACACTATGGTATCAGTAATCTCTCACACTATTTTAGTGTCAGTAAATTATTGACACTATATCATCATTATTTAGTGATACTATAGTGTCAGTAAATTTTGTTACTGCAGTATCAGTATATCGCATATATTTGATTTTTAGTGTCAGTAATTATTGTTACTATAGTATCAATATCCGTCAATATCTTTTAAAATTTAAAAATCGTATTATTTCACAATTATATTTCTTATTTTTTGTAATTAAATTAATCATAAAATATATATATATATATATATACCAACTCAATGAAATAAAAAACTAAAAAATTACATTTATATAAAATTCGCAATATAATAGATTAATCGTATTAATCAATTCAACAGTATCACATGATGAATACAAAAACTCCATAGACAATCTTTAAATTAACATATATATATTTCAAAAACTACTCTTAAAGTCCCATCAAAATGTCATGCCTCCACCAAAATTCATGATACTTGTTGAGAAGCCTGCAACAATCCCCCAACAATATGATATCTGGCACAAAATCTGAAATTATAAACCAAATGTTAAGAATTAGATGGACTTCCAAAAAAAATCGATATCTTCATAAATAAAAACATTAAATACATCCAAATAAAAATACAAAATATAACCCTAATCTAATTTTTGTCACATAAAGCACTTATTGACAATAATCATACCAACAACCTAAGAGCATGCATATAAAAAACCAAATGGCATCCATAATAACAAGTTGTATCTTTCATACCGCTACATAATCACCAAAACAAACAAATCAATAACACACACACACACACACACACACACACATATATATATATAGACGGACATAAAACTGAAATAAAAGGATCTCATGAACCAGATGAAGTTTATCAGATGACATGATCTAATACTGTTCCCAAATGCAGGAAGCAAATCAAGATGACAAGATAGTTGTTCATTATGGAATTCCTGGAAACTAAAAGTTCAAAGCTCAAAATGTACTAGAATGTAACATTCCAGGTAATTGCCATAAAAATAGATGAGATAAACATGTTAGATCTTAATATATCAAATACTGCTTCCATAGCATTCATGCTGCACCTCAAAGCACATCAGATGACAGGTGCCATATCCCCCAAAGGTTTCAACAAGTATCAATCAGAACATGGCAAAACTTCATCAGGTAAAAAACTATCTCCAAGTTCATGTCTGACATAGAGAACATCGAGACACTGTTAATAGAATATTTTACATCATGATTGTTTTAACTTTCAAGTCTCAAAGCAATCTTACCCACTAGCAAAACTCACAAATAAAACAAATTAACCCACCAAATTAAACCCATCAGGGCATAAAACTGAAATAAAAGATATGATTCATATTGCTTTCACTGAAGTAAAAAATCTGGGGAAAAAATTCTAAGCTAAAAGTAGAAACAAGAATGTATTAATTTACAGAAAAGAGAAATACCATACTACTTCATTAACTCAACGAACAATAGCTATGTTGTCCTTGTCATTTGTATTCTGCAAGAATAGAAGATTTCCCAATATGTCATGAATTAAAGTGAAAAAATAGGAAGTAATAATCACCTCTGTAAAACATGTCCTTGTAATTACCTCTTCATTATACTGTGTGATTATATGTGCAACAAAATTCAAGTGCTTCTTCAGCAACATAACTTTCAGTCAATACATCTATAGTGATTCCAAGGAACAAATATGTTGAGGAGGGTTAATATATATATAATTACCAAGTGAGAAGAAACAACTAAAACTTATACATTTATTATTTTCAACAAGAATTTTACTCTCAAGTATTAATGAAAATATATTAATATGACAGCAATCCTTCGATAGTAACTACAAATATACTTAATAATATAAAGCCTAGGCACCATGAAGATGTACCTGACTATCTATTCAATATATAATTTATACAACACAGATAAAAACAATAAGTGTAAGAGCTAATACGTGATTTTATCAACCCTACGAACTATTTAAATTAGTAAGACTACCAAGATCATGTGAATATCATTAGCAATTAGGACCACATGCAAACAAGTCGACAATGAGGTTCCACTGATGTTCCACGGTATCTACAATTGTTTGATCGGTGCCCTTGCTAATGACCGCGTGCAACCAAGTAGAGACAATGATGTTACTTCCACACTTACGTTAAAAAAAGTATAAAATTAAATGGTCCCTAAACTGACAACAAGCTCTTCTGACACTTCTTTAAGTGGGGAGGAAGTTCATTTCTCTTTTCTTCACATTTTCAAAGTTAAGGTAAATGCATCTATGAGTTTTTGACCGAGGTAAGCAATGAATGAGCATGAGAAGAAACAGAAAAAGCATGCAACGGACTTATCATTAAAAATTATACACCAAACAATTTGTATCACATTCATCATCCTCAATCAGTAAATGAAGACAAATTCTGCAATTGGGCCCTACAGATTGCATGTAGAGGGGGGAAGTTCCTGAAATTATAAATGACTACAAGATAAACATGGATTTAGAAACCCTCACTCAAAAGGAAGAGATTAAGTTCAGTCCATTCTCTGAGGTTGAAATGGAAGTAAATACACAATTAAATGATTAATTACTAACGAGGTAGGCCATAAATACCGCAGGCATGACTTACTTTGGTTTATCAGTTAAGGTTACTAGTGATCTGAGTACACCAGGGCTGATCTTGTCAGCAAGGGCACCTTTTTCTGATATAATAAAGGATTTCTCCTTTACATAGCTTTGCAATTTTTTGGCTTCAAAGTCAAGTCGTGTTTGATCTGCCATGAAGCAAGAATAATATAAAGAACCCACCAAGAAAGAATGTGTAGTTTACCATGCTAAAACGAAGCAATAACATTCAATCAAAACCAATAGGACCCTACAGTCTACACTGGGTTCCATGACCTATACACCCAACATAATCATTGACCATGAAAATTAAGCTTTTGAATCAAAGTGAAATATCTCACTTAACTAAAAGAAAAATTAAAATGCCAAAGGTAAAGAACAGGTAATACGTTTAAGCCCTCATTACTATAAAACACCAGTAAAATCAATTATACAATTTCCATATTACAGAATTCCAAACAGTATGGTTACTCAAAGACTTGAAATAGACTAAAACTTTAACTACACTACAAATACAAATCTTACATCTCTTTTATCGAACAAATGATACTAATGATCGGTTACAGATCCAAAACAGTAGCATTATCCTCTTCTAATCTTCCTAATCCAATTTCATTAACATATAAAAGAAACTTATATGTTTTCCATAATGCATATTATTCTCATTATGTAATATTGGTAATAATCATCATTCGAGCATTTATTTTATTATTTTTATTTTTATCCCAAACTAATGAAATTTTACAAGTTACGGAAACTCCAAAATTTTCCCCCAAATCCTAGGGTTCTACCAATTTCCCCAATTCATTTAATCTTGTTAATTTATCAATTCATCAATGCCATCGAAACCCAATTTCACAAAACTAATCAAACCCAATGAAATTTATAAGAACAGTGTACTTACTTGTCTCATACACACATATACGCACGATAAATTCACTGGATTTATTTGTTTTGGGGCTGCTACTTTCTCTCTTTCTGCTCGACTTCTTCTCTGCTTCTTCTCTGCTGCTCCAGCGTGACCAGTGCAGTCTCTTTCTCCCTTCTTTCTTGGCCTATTCTTTCTTCTGTATCTCTCGGCCTCTCTCAATCACTCTCTCCTCTCCCTCTCCTCTCCTTTTTAGTATTCTCTCTTCCTTTCGGCATCTCCCTCTCTTTTTTCTTCGGTCCTCTCTAGGTGTGTAATCCATTGTTGTGTGTTTCTCTTGTGTGCGTCTGTAGTGGCTGTGTGCGTATTTTATATATACATATATATATTTTTATTTTTGTGCGAGAAGAATCTAGAAAAATAAATAATATGTATATATTCTAGAATTTTCTATAATCTATTTATTACTATACAAGCCCTTCAATTACCTCCATAAGATGCACTAACTTAATATAGAAAATCATAAAATTTTGTGTACCTTTCCACTTTGAAGGTTGATAATTGATAGGATGTACTGGATTTTGTTTAGATTTTAGAAATTACAAATGAGAGATTCATATTTGAGAGTAAAGAAGGGGGAAACAAAGGCTGCGCGATGAAAAAAAAGGTGGGAATGAGAGGAACCCTAAATTACTAAGATTGATTTGGTAACTACGGTTCAGGTTTTGACCCGACAAATACATATATATTTTTATAAACCGCGGTTTAAGGAACAAAAGTCACGATTTGGCCCAGTGGTAAAGCCTTACAATAAAAAAAAAAAAATTTATATCAATAGTTACAATTTCGAGTCCCAGCAGACTTAAGGAAATATTTTTTTTTTTTAATTTTTTTACTGATACTAAGGTATCATTAATTACTGACACTAAATTTACTGATACTCTAGTGTCAGTAATATATGCGAAAAACGTCACTTCCGCGAGGTGTTGGTTCGACTCCAGACGGCTACGCGTTTTTTTTTTTTTTTTATTTCTTACTGATACTATTGTAATAGTAATTACTGACACTAAAATCGCTGATACCATAATGTCAGTAATTATTGATATTTAAGTGAAAAACACGGAAATAGGCCCATTTACACGTCGTTTCTGACACTTTTAGCCTAGTGTCACTAACCTTAGTGTCAGTAAAGGCCTTTTTTCTTGTAGTGTTGATATAAGGAACTATGTATCCAAAAATAAACTTTCTACAAATGATGAATGGATTTTAGATGTAATGTATAGGGTTGGTATTTTGATGGTTAGCAAAATCTTAATAGAAGCAAATTACAGAATATGAAAATATCGGCTTTGATAGTGTAGTCATTATCCTTAAGGAATTAATGTCCACACTATAAGTGCTAATGGGTTAATGGCATTATCCCTCCAGGATTTTTTTACAAAGCCAAAATAGAAATTCAAGATAGTAAATCTGGAATCTCTCTCAAGAACACTTAAGAAGTTTTTAGGAATTGAGAATGATTTTCTAATAATCGAATTGTCGAGTTTACAATTATTTATAAACTTTAAGTACCTATTTCCAATGGACGCCTTTTTATTTGAAACTTACTGTTGGCAAATGAAACTTCTTTTCCAAAAACAAACTGTTATATAACAATAAACAATTATAACTGTTAAATTAATTAATTTTCGAAAATCATAAAAAAATGATTAATTGTCAATTAATTTTAGGACAAAAATATTACTTTTTTTCAATTATACTTGTGAATATTGTGGGCAAATGAATTGATAATACATTGTTGATTGTGTATATAGAGAATGGTAAAAATATATGAGAATTTACTTATTTGGTAATTTAGAAAGAAAGAATATAACTAATAACTTGGATAAGAATTTCATTTTTTTGTTTAATTACTAATTTGTTTATTTTGTTTATTTTATCTTTTTATTAATCTTTGTGTGATTGCATTGACGTTTGTGGGCATCGTCGTTGTAAACTCTCACGAGACTATAACTCGTCCACTAGGGACACATAAGGGTTTAAAGGCTTGTTGCATACGCTAAATGCAATCGTGAACCCTACGAAAGTGACTTAGGTTAATTTAGTTTTAGTTTTTTTTTATTTCATTTCATTTTGTTTGTTTTGCTCGAGAACTAGTAAAATGTTAGGTTTGAGGGTGTGATAAACAGAAAATATATTAATATTTACCGTCCCTTTAAATTAATATTTTATATAGTATCTCGAGTTTTGTGAGTGTTTTGGGTTCATTTTGTAGATAAAATAAAATCGGGACTCAACGGAATCAAAACGATGAAATAAGGAACAAATAAGGACAAATTTGGAATTTCACAGCGCGTCGCGACACGCCAAAAGACAAAGTATGGCATAGTAGATGACGCGTGTCGCGGAGAAATTTTAGGTGCTTGATAGTGACGGCGTTGCGACGCGTCGCGACGCAAAGACCCATCGAGTAGCGACGCCCAAACAAACCGCATGACACGTGTAACTAGCTGGAGTGTCATGACGCCAGCCAAATTTGTTGCCTATAAATTGCAATTTCATTTCAAGGAAATTTCCATGCTTTCTTTTGAGGATTCTCTCGAAAATGTAGAAGAGAGTATCTTGTGTGTTTATTTAAGCTTTCTTGTATTTTCTTTTTATTTTAGTAATAAAATTTCATGTGTTTTTATTCAAAACATTAGTAAGTAACTTCTTTTTGCTGGGGTAAAGGGTAAAACTTTTAATATGATCATTTATATTATGATATATAAACTATAATTTAATGATTAGTATATAATCTGAATTAATTATTAACAAACTTTGTTACCGCCTATATGACTGATTTTATATATTTGACATAATTGAGTACCGCCTACAAGGCTGGTTTTATGGACAGATAAATACTGTCTATATGGTTGGTCTATGGACAAATGATAACACCACTTTTATGGCTGGTTCTATATATTTTGACATAATTAAATCCTGGATTGAATTAATTGGTAACAAATGCAATTTATATATTATAAAAAGTGAGATTTCTATAATTGAAATATTAAAAATGGATCCCCTAATGCGTCCCAACCCATTACTGATGCACACCTTTTACGTCTAAATATATTCATGAGTTATTCAGTTTCTATTTTTATTATTTATTGATAATATAAAAAATCTTAAAATAAACAACATTCGATGTATGTATAATGTATGTACTCAAAATGAAATAAATGAGCTCTTAGCTGGCCTAGTGTGGGAACACAGAAACTGGGCGACGCATGTTGTTCCAGGCTCGCGGCCTGGTTGGGAGTATGGAGTAGCCCGCTGGGGACTAAACCGGAGAATAATGGAGTCGCCACCCTGTGTGAACCAAGAAAATGATTTAAGGCTGCACTCACCCCTCGCAAGGGAAGACCTCAAACCGTTGAGTTCGGAATAGTCCCTTACTTATGTCACTTGTAATGGTATGATTTTTGCAATAAATTAGCCGAATCTACTCAACAACATGCTCAAAAATATTCTATTAAACTCACATGCATGAAAATAAATCCTATGACTAAGTTCGCATGCTTTAAAAATAAGTCATTACAACGGCAGACATATAACTTCATAAACATGTAACATTCATGAATACAGAAATGCAAATAAGCCATAGTTATACAAGCATGCATAAAAACGAATCGGAATAACGGCGAGCATGTTGGGATGTATGCCCTAGAGCTACATGAGATGTAAACGGTTTCTCTTACATAGAAATAAAAGTGATGCATTATTCATTCGTCAAATTGTTTGTTTACTTTTTGCATATTATATCTTCATAAATACCATAGATTACTTATGTACCTTCAAGACTTGGTACATGAGTGTCATGCACCAGAGGATTCAAGTCTGAAGTTAGTAATCTTAAATAGTCCATAGAGAGGAAACAAACCGGTACTTTGTTTGTGGTTTATCTATAGCTGCGGTCCATTCTATATTTAGATGGCGATCTTAATCCGAATCGTCCATGTAGAGACATGAGAATGGAGGCACCTTGTATGATGTGATCATATAGGACTGGACCCAGATAGAAATGACATTCTTATAATATCCGTTAAACATAGAAAGTCATTTCAATCTACTTGATGGTCATATATGGGTTGATCTTTGTAACATCCCGGGTTATTTTAGCAAGTTGAGTAAATTTTTTTTTTCTTACGAGAGATCATAACCGAATGCGAGGAGTATTTTTCAGTAAAATGGGACCATCTTCATGAATTGATTATAATTTTATATTGGATTAAATTTGGGGTAAAATTGAAAATTATTACATTAATAAAAATAAAGAAAAGAACCTAAATATTTCTACAATTTACACATATATTCTAGAAACAAGTTCTAGAAAGAAACACACAGACACGTCTCATATATATATATATATATATATATATATAACCCACACACACGTGTAACACCCACTCTCACATAATCAAACACACACAATTAAATTAATTACACACCCATTCATTATGCACACACAGTCAATCACGGTAGGAAGTCAAGAAAAAGCAAGAAAATTCGAGAGAAAGAAAAAGAATAACGAGAGGGAGAATAAAATGAGAGGGAAGTCAAAAAAACAGAAGGGGAAGAAGAAACCAGTGGACGCATGAGAAAAGAAGCAGACAGAAAAAGAAAGAGCATGAAAGAAAGAGAGAGGAAGAGCAGGAAAAAAAAAAAAAAATGGGTTGGACCGAGAAGAAAGAGTAATTTGTGAGTACACTATGCTATAAATTTCTTTAATTTGATAGATTTAATAAATTGGGTCTTGAGAAGAAATTCGAAATTGGGTAAATGGTAGGTTAGACTTTTGAAGTTTAGTTTAATTAAATGGATTGTGGGCTCTGTTTTGTTGGGGAAATTATTTTGTTATTATCTTATTTTGCTTCTCTAACACCTTATTGTTGTTTACATTTTTTTCCAGTTTGCTTTTTGTTTGTTGTTGGTTATAATTACAATTTATTTGGCTTTGTTGCTTGATTAGATTAGATTAGGGTTGTATGTTAAAATAAACCAAAACTAATTTTAAACTGGAAATTAAAAAGAGATTAGCAATTGGGAAATTAGGAAAACGGAAATGACTCTAGAACTTATGGAATAGTAATTCGGTGTAAGCGTTTATATGTAGCTATGTTTAGGAAGTTAAACTGGTGGCATATATGATATATGGAAAAATTTGGGTATAAATACATATATATAGATACATTAACTGCGAACAGTAAAATTTATTGATTTGGAAATTATAGACTCGGGATAAGAGATTGGCAACTATAATAAGTAAATCAGAATAATAAGAAATCATATTTAAGTATGAAATAAGAAACTAGAATAATAGTATATATTAAAGATATTGCAGAAACTAGTTAAATAGACTTGATTATTGTATATACATTTTGGATTGTGTAATGATAAGATATAATAAATAGTGAAAGCTTAATTGGTCATGATTATGCCTTCAAGAATACAGGTTGAAATGCATATATGCTAAAATGTAAATGAGTTATAAGAATGATTTGCATAATGCATAAAATAAGAATGTTTGGTATAAATTGATAATTCTGGGAAATGGTTAAATAAGCCTTTTGTTGAGGTAGATATTATTGTGTGATTTTAAGAAGTGATTTACAGCTGTATGTAATTATAACGTGAAGCTTAATAAGTCTGAATATGAATATAAGTTTCATGTTTATGAAGCATGTGGTTAATGTAGGAGTCTAAATAAGTAAGTAATATGAATTCAAGATATCTTTAGGTATAGAAGTTCTATGATGTTGATAGTCTAGAACCACATTTCGAAAGCATGTAAATTGATTTCTGGTTTTCAAAGTTTGATTTTGAATACAAAGAATAAAGAAATTATTTCCGCCACGGTGATCAATGATTTATGTTTTTGACCCTCCGTGGTGATCGGTTATGTTTCGTTCCGGGTTGGCCTCCGGGGCGCTCGTTATGGGTCCAGATCATCGGAAAATGGCTGGCTCACTACCCTGTCGACATGGTCCGTACACTGTTAGGTCTTTGCGCGCGACCGAGCAGTGGACGATCGGTATGTATTTTGAAAATCATGCATCAAAAATTTATTTTGACTAACACATATTTATGTTTTTGGGGGGAATGATTTCAAAAGGATTGCATATCGATTTAATACATTTTGACATTACTTTTAATGCTATACGATAAAATGTTTTATTAATTTATTTATTTATTTTCGTCTCAGCGGTTGTTTTATGTTTTTTTTTCTTGGTGTGGTTTCCGCTGAGATGATTGATCATTGTTATGTTTCCGCCCCGACGATCGGTGTATGCATTTATGTTTTTCATAACTCATTATATGTTTCCGCCGGGGTGATCGTTAGGGTCTAAGCCATCAGAAATGGTACGACCTAACCCTCTGTCGGCAGGGGATCGGTACGTTCATTGTCCAATCTGTGCGCGCGATTCGGGCATTGAATGATCGTTTATATTTTCGTCCAGTGAGTTATGCTGGATGATCGGTATGGTTTTGGATTTGGATTTGAAACTAATTTTGTTTACTGTGAAAATGTTTCTTGATTACATTTTTAAATGGTTTCGACAGATTTCAGACTACCAACATCATAAGAGCTTACAGGGTTATATATTACGTCTAGCTGTGTCTATAGATGTGTTAGTCGATATAAAATGATATGTTCGTCATAAGAATATATATAGGTAGGTTTATAGTTGGATATAGATCTCATAGGTGTAGTGACGTTTATGTAAACTATGAATTATGTGTATAAATCATATATTCTAGTAATCATTTGTGATGCATATAGTTGATGTAAGTGCATGATAGAATTACTATATTTATATGTATTTATGAATGTCTGTATGAGATATATGATTTCATAGAAGGAAATTTTCGTTAATATTAGTGTATGATAAGATGAGTACCTTTATACATATATACATGATTGAAGTTAGTATGACAAATGATTGAAAGGTAGAACAATTTATAACTCCGATTTGATGATATTTCAATAAGATAAAAGGAATATAACTATAATAGATATCCGAACCAGAACTAACAGAGAATCAAGTAGTATTTGAGTTTTGTAGGTTGGCGACCCGATCGGTCGACCACAGTCTCCAGCATGAGAAGTCAGATAGCAGAGTTGCAGTCAGCCAGTCACCAGATCTTGGGAGTATTCGAGTCAAATTGTATAAGTTTAATTGTAGAGGATTGAGTTATAGAAGTTTAATTGTAAAAGTTTTTATTTATACATATTTTCGGGCATGGAGCCCAGTGATATTAATTTTTGAGATTATTATCTTAGTATTATATTGTGTTGGGCCATATAGGTTGTATCGAGGTGCTGGATTTTGATCCAGGTTGCAGGACTTTTAGCAGAAGTCATGTCGAAATTTCGTCAGAGTCAGAGGCTTATGGAGTCAGGATTAGCCTGTCTCCTGCCGGTAGCATCCTGACTTAGGCGGGGTGTTACAATCTTAATCTTGAGTGTACTACGAACTCCTGCATGGTGGGATATGTCATTTGATTTACAAAGGTGAGGTTGGTGTAGCAATCCCAACCAATAACTACGTATTTTGGGGGCATAGTCTGTTATGTAGCTGGGAACGTTTTACATAGACATGGAATTCACTCCTTCTTGCGAGAAGTAGATGAATATCTCTCTTAAGGGTTGATTCGGTACTTGAACGATTAGAGCGCTCAAGTCTTTCTATTACAAATAGAAAGATTAATATTCATAACAGTTATGAATAAATCGTTCATTAGAGAATCAATGGTACTTAAGATAAAATAATTAGCGGGGTATAACGGACATTATGACTCGGCTCTAATTACGAGATATTCGTGAAGGATCAATTCATATGCAATGACTATATCAGTGGACACCGACTTGGATCGGCTTTATATTTCATCTACGGCAACGAGAGTGCAACTTCGGGTTTTTAGTGGAATAACTCGGAGTTAATAATTCGGAATATTTAATTAAGAGCTTAATTAATATTTCGAGATTATTGGAGCTCAGAACCGTAGGTCCACTTGGTCCCCGTGCTAGCTCGATTTACTATAGCGGAGCTAATATAATTGGATGGTCCAATTATATACTCACAAAAGGAATGAATATTATTAATGTGATTAATAATATTAATTATATCACACATGAGACTTTATGTTAAAAGTTAATATAAAGTATTAATAATTATATATGATAATTATTAAATTAGAACATTAAATTATATATGATATGATTTAATAAGCCTAAGAATTATTACCAAGGTAGGATTCCTTATTGGATAAGGAATATGATTTGTTCGTTTTGGAAATAAAATCAAATCCTAATTAAAACCCTACCTTGGCCGAATTTTTGACTTATTGTGGGATAGGATTTGTTTGTTTTCGAAACAAAATCAAATCCAAAATAATATCCCCCTTTGCCGAAAATTTGGAGTCCTATAGGGAGTAGGATTTGTTTATTTTGGAAGCAAAATAAAACAAGGATTCCTAATCCCTAGCCTTGGCCGAATTCTACACCTATTGGGAGACTAGTGGTTGATTTGTTTTATGAAACAAATTAACCATAATTATAAAAGATAAATTATGATTTATTTTTTCAGAGATAGAAGACTTTTAAAAAACCCTAGCCTCTATCTCTTCTTCAAGCTCTCAAGAGTTGAGAAACTTCATTGAAGAACCTGAAAAATTATTTCGGTGTGTGATCTTCTTCTCTAAACCATTTAGGGATTAATTTGTGAGTGTAGCCCACACTATCCTCTGTTGGTTACGAGACATAGTTCGGAAGAACTTGTGAAGTTGAAAAGATCACGGCAATAAAACATTCTAGGAAGCAACAGGTTGGACGTGTCCATGGTCAATAAGGGCGTGAATTGTAATTGTAAGTATGATGTGCGCATGATGATAATTAATATTCATATTGATCAATACAGTGAGTAGAGTCAGCCGCATGATCAAAAATTGAATAGGGTTGCTGGTAAATTAATAATGATCTGGACGTGGCTAATGCTTGATGAACAAGATGCGCATATCTTCAATAAATTGCATGGCCGTGGCTAAACTGGATCAGGTCTGTAACGTAATAAGCAAATCATGCACATGGCTTTATTTTGTGCGCAATTTGTGCGCATATTACATTCTGTATAGCTGATCATGATTATGCGCAATATGTGCCCATATTACATTCAATATACAATGCGCATATATATAAGAATTTGCTAATCAACGTGAACATGTGTGCATTATTGTTTGGTCCATTGATTGTTGATCCACGGAACTTGGAGTGGATGAGAGAAATGAATTGTCCTGTTATTGGATCCTATCATCTTGCGCTAATGATGGAGTTCAACGTGTATGGGACATATGATAATGGAAGCTGAACAGTCACAATCATATTACATGCGCATATGAGGATATATGATGGTACAGTTTTGTAAGCTGTTCGGGGACTATTTCGGGGCTATTCCGGAGTTGAAAGTTTGTCCAAAACATCAGTGATATCACTGGTAAGGTGCGGCCAAGCAGAGAGAAGAGTAGAAAAATTTTTCAAGTCCGATTCCTGAGTCTAACCGCTTCCGCTGCGCGAGGGAAGGCGTTCCCTACAGAGCATGTAATCAACATATCATTTTAGCCAATGCAAAAAAGGAACATGAACAAGGGAGCATACAAAACGAAAGGGACAAAAATTAAGTGCATAATGTAAGGAGACAATCAAAGAGGCAATTAAGTGCAATTGTAAAGAGGCAACTAAAGATGTAACCTTACATTAAGATAAACGTGCCATGATGCGATGTAGAAAAGATATTTTGAATTGACACAAACACATGCGTGGGCACTTTTTCAAGTGGTACGTGGAATTGTATTCCAAGTATAGACCGCACTACCATCCATTCGGATTCGGCTACGGAATTTATATCTGGGTTTCCATCTGATACCACGAGGAACAATACCCAGATGCTATGAATGCACAAGTGACAATATATCAAGCTAAGCTAAAAGTAGATGATGTAATCAATGGAATGAGGGCGCGATAAATATCGTGGTAAAGGTAGCCTCTTGGACTTTCTCCTCCTTAAATAGAGGACCTTTAGACCAACACAATAAGCCCATGCACAATGTGATATGATGCATGATTATACAAGGAGATGTCATACAAAAGAGAAAATAAGGAAAAAGGCGCGGCAAAACCTCCTGGTAAAGGTAACCCGTAGGCTTTTTCATCCCTCAAAATGGAGGACCCTTAGTCCAACTTGCTAAGCCCATGCGCAAATAACATGATGCCTGTAAGAGTGAAAATGATGACATCGGACTTCGTATACGTGACTGAGCATATTTTACATTCCAATCGAATACACATCATCCGGCGTGGAAAAGCATTGCGGTAAAGGCTTTTAACCCCTCGACATAGAGGACCTTTAATCATACTTACTAAGTCCATGCGCAAATAACACAATGCATATAAAAAGTAAAGACAATGATATTGGACTTCGTGTATCCGATTGAACATATCTTACATCCAATCGAATATACATCATCTGGCGCGGCAAAACATCGTGGTAAAGGCTTTTAACCCCTTGACTTAGAGGACCTTTAATCCCACTTACCAAGCCCATGCGCAAATAACACAATGCATATAAAAGGTAAAGACAACGATATCGAACTTCGTGTATCCGATTGAACATATCTTACATCCAATCGAATATACATCATCTGGCGCGACAAAGCATCGTGATAAAGGCTTTTAACCCCTTGACTTAGAGGACCTTTAATCCCACTTACCAAGCCCATGCGTAAATAACACAATGCATATAAAAGGTAAAGACAACGATATCAGACTTCGTGTATCCGATTGAACACATCTTACATCCAATCGAATATACATCATCCGGCGCGGCAAAGCATCGTGGTAAAGGCTTTTAACCCCTTGACTTAGAGGACATTTAATCCCACTTACTAAGCCCATGCGCAAAAAACACAATGCATATAAAAAAGTAAAGATAATAATATCGGATTTCGTATACCCGATTGAACACATCTTACATCCAATCGAATATACATCATCCAGCGCGGCAAAGCATCGTGGTAAAGGCTTTTAACCCCTTGACTCAGAGGACCTTTAATCCCACTTACTAAGCCTATGCGCTTTATCTCATCATTACATAAACAAGTAACATGCAGAAATTAAATAACAGAATAATAAACAACTCAATATAACATAAAAAAAAAATGTGTGTCGTTTACTCAAGTGGTACGTGGAGTTGTTCCCCAAGTACAGACCGCACTACCGTCCATTCGGATTCGGCTACGGAATTTATGTATGGGTTTCCATCTTATATACCATAAGAGGCGACACATTTTTCATTTTATTCAATGGCCACAATCATGCATCAATAGACGACTCTCATGTAATAAAAAATAGATAAAAGAATTAAAAGATAGATGAAAAAAAATAGAAAAGTACCCTCAGGTCTAACCTTTTATGTCAACTTTCGGACTCGCATTTCACGGTGATCGGAAGGGCTAAAGCTCTGCAACTTTTCTAGTTCACTTGTTCAACGTCTTAGCTCGCTGTTTCGCTGTTCGGGCTATTATTTTCACTCCGTTTTGCTACTGTTTTGTTGCTGTTTTTCAGGTCACTGTTTTTGTATTTTTAGGCTACTGTTTTATAGGTTATTTGGACTGGTTTGGGGGCAGTTTTCGTTACTATTTTGGGCGGTTTCTGGACTGTTTTTCAGTGCAGTTTTGGGACAATTCTGGACAGTTTCAGGCTTATTTTCACAGCTGTTTTGGAGTGTTTTTATCTCGATTTGTTGGCTGATTTCAAGGCAGATTTTGGGACTGTTTCGATGGTTAATATGAGTAGTTTTCAGAGGGTGTTATGCGGCAAGTTGGTGTGAATGTGTTGGCCTTTTGTGGGCAGTGTTTGAGGCTGTGTCAGAAGGGAATTGCGTGCGTTGTTTACGTGCTGGGGGGGGCGCTGTTCAGTGAGTGGGGCGTGAAGTGGGTGCAACGTGCGTGAGGCGTGAGTGCAAAGTGTGGTTTGCTAGGTGGCTTGCAGGCTGATGAACGTGGCTGTTGAGTGATCAATTTTGGTTGCTGATTGTGCTTGTTTGCCGAGTAGAGGCTATGTGGCGTGTTGGAGGGTGATCACGTGAAGCAGGCTTGTGTGGGTGAGTGGCGAGCTAAGGGCGTAGGTGGCTTAGTGTAGACCCGGCCAAGGTTCCGGTTCGGAACCGGAACCGAACCGGTTGGAACCGGACGGTTCCGGTTCCCACCGGTTCCGGTTCCGGAACCTAACCGGTTCGGTTAGGGTTCCTCCCCTAGCCGAACCGGTTGGAACCGTTCGGTTCCAACGGTTCCAACCGGATTAATATTTTTTTTTTTAATTTTTTAAATAAGAATTTTATTTGTAATTTAGTGTAATTATGTAATGTAATTTAACGTAATTTGTAATTTACATAATTTTATTTGTAATTATGTAATTTTATTTGTAATTATTTTCAAAAAAAATAATTTAAAGTAATTATTTGTAATTTAACTTTTATTTTCAAAAAAGTAAAAAAAAAAAATCGAATGGAACCGGAACCGGAACCGAACCGGAATTAACCAGTTCGGTTTCGGTTCCACAGAAAGTGGAACCGGAACCGAACCGCCGGCCCGGTCTAGCTTAGTGTGGTATGCTTGGTGTTGAAGCGGCAATGTGTGTGGTTTTTTTGTGAATGAACCGAGGCCAAGAGAGAGTTATTGTTTATATAGAGAGAGAGGGACGTGCTAGGGTTTCATGGGGTTGTTGTTATCAAATTGCCAAGAGAGAGTGGAGAGGCCGAGGGATGTGAGTGTTTAGGGTTTCTTATTATTTTTTGGTGGTTGTCGTGGGATCAGAGAGGAGGGAGCAAGGGTTGAAGTTTGTTCTATTCTTATAGTGAGAGGGAAGGAATTAGGGTTTGCTTGGGTTTTGAAAGGAAACAAAAAATCATGCAAAAGGGATGGATCTTATTATTTAAAAAGGGAAAGAAATCAAGTTAATTGGGGACATGATTTGTTTAAATTAGGAATATGTTTATTTGATTTGTTTTAATTTGGTATGTGATTTTTTAGATTAGGAATTTAATTTATTTAATTTAGGAAGAGATTTATTTAATTTTGGTATTAGATTTAATTTAATTTAATTTAAATTCAAATTTAATTTGTTCTAATTTAACTTAAATTGGATTTAATTTGATTGATTTTAATTTGATTTAATTTAATTTGATTTAAATTTAGATTTTGTTTAATTTGTGCTTAATTTCAATTGTATTTAATTTAATTCAATTTAGTTTTAATTTGTGAGTTTAATTGAATTGGATTTTAATTTAATTGATTTTAGTTTAGTTTAATTTTAATTGGTTTTAATTTAATTGGTTTTAATTTAGCTCAATTTAATTTTAATTTAATTTGTGACATGTATTAATTATTTATTTGGATTGGGCTTGGGTGAGATGGACTTGGTTTGTGTCTTGGTGATGTGGTTTGTGGGGGTTTGGGCCAAGGGTACTTTAAAACGGAGGTCCAACAAGCGATCCTGAGGCTAAATAAGCGAATAAAATCTAACAAAATACCGATTCCCTTCCGACGTCCGTTTCTCGTGATTTCCTCGACATAAAAGGTAGTGTCTCCAAATGAGACTCATCATAGGGACTTACATGCAAAAATGCAGTGCCTACACCTAGCTTATAATCATAAATTTTTTTATATATCAAAAAATGAAAACCTATAAATAAACATCATTGAAGACTCTCTTGATCTTTCTCTAGACCAGTCGTGGTCGCCGAGCATCATAGGTATATCGGTAAATCCTGCTTCGCTCCTAGAAAGATATTGAAGACTCTCTTGGTGTAACACCTCGCCAGAGGCAGGATACTACTGGCAGGAGACAAGCTAATCCTGCCTCCATAAGCCTCTGACTCTGACGAAATTTCGGCATGACCTCCGCTAAAAGTCATGCAACCTGGATCAAAGTCCAGCACCTCAAACATCCTACAGGGCCCAGACACAATATATCACTAACATAAACAACTCAAAACAAAATATAATTGGGCTCCATGCCCGGAAATACGTATAAATAAAAACTTTTACAATTAAACTTATACAACTCAAATTCTCTTACAAATACACTTATACAAATGACTCGACTCTCATACGCCCAAGACCTGGTGACTGGCTGACTCCAACGCTGCTATCTGGCTCCTCAAGCTCTGGTGTCTGTTGTCGACCGATCAGATCGCCAACCTGCAAAACTCAAACACTACTTACTCTTGTTAATCAATTTTGGGCATTTATTATAGTTATTTCTCTTTTATTTCATTGAAATATCATCAAATCAGATTTATAAATTATTCTATCTTTCAAACATTCATTTCACTATTATCAATCATGTATGCGTGTGAATAGATCATATTATCACATTCTAAAATTCACGAAAGGTTACTTCTATGAAATCATACATTTCATACAGTCATTTATAATTACATATAAACATAGTAAAGTTATCATGCACTAATATCAACTATATGCATCATTCATAACCTACACAAACATCATTATACCTATAACATCTATATCTAATTATAAACCTACCTATATATATACTCTTATAATGAACGCATTCTTTTATATCGACTAATACATCTATAGACAGAGCTAGACGTAATATATAACCTTGTAAGCTCTTATGATGTCGGTAGTCTGAAATTTATCGAAACCAATTGAAAATGCATTTAAGAAATCCTTTGTAAACAAAATTAGTTTCAAAATTCATTATCATAAAACCATTCCGATCATCCAACATAACTCACTGGACGAAATATAAACGAGCGCCCAATGATTGAATCGCGCGCACAGATCGGACAATGAACGAACCGATCCCCTGCCGACAGAGGGTTGGGTCGTACCATTTCTGATGGCTTAGACCCTACGATCAGCCCGGCGGAAACAAATGATGAGTTATGAAAAAACATAAATGCATACACCGATCGTCGGGGCGGAAACATAACAATAACCGATCATCTCAGCGGAAACATATCAATAAAACATAAAACGATCGTTAAGACGGAAACATATATAAAACAAAAACATCATTTCATTTAATATTAAAAGTAGTGTCCAGTGCATCAAATCAAAATGCAATTAGTTTGAAATCCTTTTCCCTCCCCAAAACATAAATTCGAATAAATCATAAATGAGTCTTTGATGTAATGTTTTCAAAATACATACCGATCATCCACTGCTCAGTCACGCGCAAAGACTGGACAGTGTACGCACCATGTCGACAAGGTAATGGGCCAGCCATTTTTCGATGATCTGAACCCGTAACGATCACCCCGGTGGCCAACCCGGAACGTAACTTAAACGATCACCACGGAGGGTTAAAAACATAAATCATCTATCACCATGGCGGAAACATTTCCTTTATCTTTTTAGAAAAAAAAATCAAATATTTGAAAATCAAAAATCAAATATTTGAAAATCAGAAATCAAATATCAAGTTGTCAAAATATATTTCAAAATGTTTCACTATTTAGACTATCAACATCATAGAACTTATATCTCGAGATATCTTTACTTCACATCACTGATTCTCTACTAAACACACCCATACGCTCAGTTCTTAATCTAATAACTTGTTTACCATACAAACATCTGTTGGAAAATGCTTATGAATAAGCATTTTGAGGCAATTTCAAGCATGATCCACTTCGTGCTAGTGGTTGTTATTGAATGATTCGGATACTCCTCCGTGAGTAGTTCGAAATGGTATTTCATATGCTTAAAATGGTGCTTGGGTGAATGAGAAATTGTTGCTCAAAGTTCACCCATTGGTGTTGGAAAATAAAGAAAAATAAGTTGTCCCATATGGGAAAGCTATAGAGGGAATATTATGCTTATATATGATTGCTCATATGTAGATGGGTAAGAGTTGTAAGGATAGAGGCTCTCTCTACGTGCGCGGGGGGGGGGGGGTGCAAATCAAATCCGAATCAAGCTTGGCTCGTGTGCACCCGCGTGTCCTGCGTACACGAATGCCGGACCAAAATGTGCGAGCCCGGCCTAGCGAATTTTTGCAAGCCTCCTCTTAATTTTTTCCAAGCTTTTGATGTTCCATAACAGTTAATTTAATTTTATTAATTAACTAAGTGGTTACAAATCAAATGGAAGGTCTCCCACTAACTCAATTTAATTGGCATGTTAATATCTTTTTAAAAGATGTGTGTATTTTCGTTTTTGGGTAGTTGAATACAGAAACAAGTTTTAAGTTTTCTTTTTAGAAGAGTTCAAACACTTCTTGTTCGTTGCAGTCGAATTTGGTGGTGCCCAATTTCTTCTTTTTCCGTTGCATCCTGGGAAACAGACGTCTCGTGTTCTACTGCACCAACGGTAGGGACGAATTTGTTTTAAGGAGATTGTTGCCGCATCAACAAGCCTCGGAATTCTGCCTTCATCGCGCTGGGACTGACTTGCTATTTTTCGTTTTTTCCTTTCAGCTTGTTGTCATTTGTTTCACTGTTGAAAATTGTATCATTCCAGTTCGGTTTATCACTTATCAAATTGTATCATTCCAGTTCGGTTTATTGATTGTTCAAAGTCCGTTGTAAGAACACAGTAACCAAATTAAATTTGTCAACTCACTTTAACTGTACATCTTAGTGACAAATATACTAGAAACTACTTATCCAAAATTAGATTAAGAATTAATAGAAACTTCTATATACACTAAAGTCATAAATAAGCATACTAGTTAGCGTAAAGCCTAGAACATAGTTAGTTCTATTGAATTAGACTAAAATAAAGTGCTAATTAAAATTCCATCTCACAAATTTCATGTTACTAGAAACGATCTTCACTTACGTTACTTAACTTTATTTCCTACACCATTAGAAAATCAACTAACAGCAGATTCCTCATGACATATATATTTTATTTCCAATTCAATTCAATACACATATGTTCAATTCCCATTCTTCTTATTTGGAAGTACATTTACATATCACCCTCTTCATGTAATCCTTTATAGACAATTTCATTTATTCTTTCCAGTGGCCACACGCTATACCACAATATTTGTATATCGCACACATTACTCAAATATGCAAATGTATTAATTCATCCTAAAACTTAATGACAAAGTAAAATTTACAGCAACAAACAAAATAATGTAATTAAGCATAGTAGTCAGACGCAAAAAAAATTGAAAGTCTAATAAAAGAAAAAATAATATCCGTTACAATCCATTATTGCATAAATACATACAATTTATAACAAGTACATAATGCATAGTAAGCAATAATTATAGAAAGAGACTTAGCAGTCAGCACAAACAATTCACCGTAGATTATCAGACAGGCAACTTTAGGAAACTCACTAAACTGTAAATTCACGTGTATACTAATGAAACACAACCCGTGCTTTCCCACATAAACAAACCAAATTTGACCATCAGAATTGGCCCTAATGAAAGCATACACATAGATCACCAAGCATTCAATGAAAAATGCATACCCTAAGCCTAACACAAACAAATTTACGTCCCTAAGCTCAACAAAGAAACGAAAATATATAAAATTCCACATTACCAGATTTTAAGATTTTCAAAGCCAAATAGAAATTGAAACAGAATCACCTTAAATTCTGAATTTGGGGGCTCCAATTTTCGAACTATTCCCCCTCTCTATTCTCTCTCTTTCTCGGCTGTCATCTACCCTTTTTCTGCCCTCACTTCTTCTCATCTCTCTTCTTCTCCATCTGCATCGTTTTTCTTCTCCTCTCCCTGTTTCTTTCGGTCCCCCTGCTCTCCATTTCTTCTCATCGATCTTTCTCTGGCTCACGATTTCCTTTTCAATTTCTCTCTTCCCTTTCTCAACTCCTCCCTCTCTGTGCTTTTGAGATCTGCTTTCCCTCTTTCTCCACTTCTTCTCGTTCTTTCTATTCTATTTTCTTTTCTTCCTGTGCGAATCTGGTGTGTACTGTGAGCTATGTGTGGACTATGTGCGTGAGTGAATTGTGTACGTTAGGGGTGGACAAAAAAACCGACCGAACCGAACCAAACCGCAAACCGAACTAAATCAGACCGAATTTGCGGTTTTTTTCTAACGGTTCGGTTTGCGGTTCGGATTGCCCACCCCAAACGGTTTACGGTTTGGTTCAGGAGCTAATCCGAACCGCACCTGGTAAAACCGAACCGAACCGTTATAATTAAAAAATATAGATTTTTATAAAAAAATTTATATTTTCTTTTAATTTTATTATATATTTTCTTTTTATTAGTATGTTAATATTTTTATTCTTAAATTTTTTATTAATATACTATTGTTAATATTTTTATTTGTTAATACTTTTATTCTTAAATTTTTATTTTATGGTAGCATCATTATTCTGAAAATAAGATGTTGGATTTATTTCTTAATTAGAATGATGTTAGCATCATTATTCAAGGTAATTTTTTAAAAAATACAAGAATTAATTGTGCCTATTTTTCAATCCGCAATTCATACTACTAGTTTTTTTTTTTTGTCTTCACTTAAGTGGATGAAAATTTATATTAAATATAATAATCCGTAAACCGAACCGAACCAATCCGTAACCGTTGGTTTAAAAAATTTTCAATCCGAACAAGTTATTTAATGGGTTGGTTGAGAGGTAAAAAATCCGAACCGTTAAAAAATGATTTGGTTCGGTTTTTAGCAAAAACCGAACCAAACCAAACCGCGCCACCCCTAGTGTACGTTATGTGGCTGTGTGAGTGTGTGTTGTGATTAAATGTGGTTTTAATTAAAAATAGATGTGTGTCACATGTGTGTTAATTCATTTTGCAAGTGGGTGGTGTGTATTCACTACAAGTATGTGTTATATATTTATAATATTTATGTGTAAAATTTTCTAGAACTATTAAAGTTTGTGTATATAAAAAAAATATCTAAGTTATATATATATAATTAATATATATATTTATATATATATGATTATATATATAATATATATTTATAGATATATATATATATATATATATAATATATATATCTATATATATATATATATATATATAAAATTCCAAATTCACACATCACGCTAAAATAATCGGGTCGTTACACTTGGTCCTTCTCTAGACCAGTCACTGGAGAACATCATGGACTTTCATCTGATCTAGTTGACAAGAAAATTCCCCATGGCACATGTCGAGTCAAAATCAAGACCTGAACCGTCATCTGGTTCAGACAACATTGAAGTCTCTCCTGGTCTTTCTCTGGACCAGTCGGCTGGAGAACATCCTGGATCATCATCTGGTCCAGTTGACAGGAACATTCCCTATGGCTCATATCGAGTGAAAATCAAGACCTGGACCTTCATCTGGTCTAGAGACATTGAAGACTCCCCTAGTCCTTTTTGGAACAGACGGCTAGAGAACATCCTGGATCATAATCTGGTCTAGTCGATAGGAACATTCCCTTTGGCTCATGTCTAGTAACGATTAAGTCATGGACCTTTATTTGGTCCAGAGGACATTGAAGACTCTCCTAGTCCATCTCTGGACCAGTCAGCTAGAGAACATCCTAGACCTTCATCTGGTCCAGTCGATAAGGTCATTCGTGTAGCTCATGGTCGTCTTCCTAATCATCATCAAGATTGGTCGATTGAGGATCATCTCAGATCATTATTTGTAAAACCTTTGACAGGTCCAAAAGACACCATCATACATGTATGCTTACATGTTTTAATTTATCCCAGACAGCATGCTCGTCGAATGTTGTCCAAGCCAAAACTTATTGACTTAGTGAGTAGGGGACAAATTATACGGGCTAAATTTGGACCGAGGACATAATCATCTTCTCACCTCAGACTCAATATCGGATAAAGCCCATACTCCGTCAAACGATATCCGACCCAACGTTGGCCCAAAGACCAAAACCACTGTTACTTCAACCCAAACAGCCCAATCATATCTATTTAATACCTCACCTATCGTACCCATTTTTTTCTAAAAGATATTAATTTCCACATGCTAAAGGTTCTTCATCATCGAAAGCATAACATCATGAATATATTATGGGCCATACCCCATAAATACAGCTCATATGCCAACTAACAAATTAATTTCTCTAAACCTATAAATGGAGGTAGAATTCAGAGACTCATTTCATTCAAGCTTAAGGATTCTAACATAAGCTCCCAAAACCTATCTCCCTTTAAACACTCACCTACTGCCCTCAAGGCAGTCAACGGAGTTCAAGGTGACTTCAAATCTTGTTCTTCATCATATTGAGCTTATCTTCACTACTAACTTGAGTGTCAGATTACCTACGACATTCACCACACTGGTAGGTAGAAACTCATTTTTCACTATACCTTTGTTTTGTAGGGTCGCTAGTGCCCCATCATACAAATTCTCGATTGATGACCTAAGGTAAAATTTGAAGTCTACACCTAGTCATCCTGACGTGCCCCCAATAATCATTTTCAACATGTGAGGCGTATCTTGTAATAACGACTAAAATTTTACAACATATCTAAGGCCAAATTTGAATGTCTCATACGAAAGATTTTTCGTGACACTTAAAGAAAATTTAGGAGTCGAACTTGGTGGGTCTATAGGTCTTATTTGAAATTAGGCCTAGTAAGCTAAGTAACTAATGCTAAATTAAACTTATAATAAAGACTAAATAAACCAAGCCCAGCCCAATTTAACCCCTCTAGATTTTGGCCATGCCCTTCCAAACTCTAGAAAAATCCACTTATTTCAAGAATTATTAATAAGATTAAGTTAAAAAAAAAGGCTTTGTTTCCTCTTATGGTCGAGTGAAAGAAAAAGAAGAACAAATAAGTCATGTTTCCTATCACGTTACCGAGAAAGTGAGAGGTTTATAAGCAAACAACCTATGATGGTTGTGTGGTGGTATTTATGAGAACTAAGGAGGACCAAGCTTTAGTGTGTATCAAGAGAGCCTTATCAAGATCCAAGCCCTTCAAGATGTATTGAACCATGATTAGTTCTATCTTGAGGTAAGCCATATTTATTTTATTGACTTATTTTCAGTCATGGTGATACTAGATTTTGTTGCTATATAAACATAATGATGGTTGTGTGGTGGAATTTATGAGGATAGCTATAGAGTGGATGTTAAGAGGTAGTGATATGGTGGGAAATTGGTGTATTTGAATCATGAAAATGATGGATTATCTTAGGTGTTAGGTTCATCAATGTAAGGGTAATGGGCACTATTTTGGCTTATTTTGATGATTATTTGAGACGTGGAAGAGCAAGTAAGGTGTTGGTAAACACAGTTAATCATGAGCTAAAGTATAGAAATGTATAATCATAATGCGCACAAAGTGCTCGATGGAATGATAACCTTAACAAAATTAAGAAGTTAACAAGTTATGTTTCAGAACCCCATAACAAGCACTCTTGTAGAGCCAGAGTGAAACATATACAAGTGTCACTACCCTCTGTTGATATGATCTTGTTCGGACATTGACTGATCTTTACGCGCGACTCGAGTAATGGACGCTTAGTGATTTTGATGAGATTATTTCGAAAAAGCATGATATGATATTTTATTAATGGTTTTAAGATTTTGATGAGTTTGCACATATGGATTTTTATTTGATTATGTCAATTTTTGATATCCACTCACCAATTCGTTCAAACGATCTGAGCCCCCCCAACTACACAGTTTATTTTGTAAGTAGTTTTATCTGGTGAGCCATAGCCAAACAGGAGCCTGAGATCGAGGAAATGAGTTTACTGCATTTACTAGAGTATGAGTCTGTCATGCTAAGTTTATCTTTTACATTCAAATAGAATGTGAAAATAACAAAGTTCTAACCCAACACACCTATGGGGGGAATAGGTGTAACAAGCGGAAATAAAAAAATTACTACACTATTCAAAACACGTTTCGAATAGAGAACAAAAAATGGAAGAATAATCAACCAAAATAAGATAAATTACTTCATACATGATGAGTGGTAAATCTATGACTATTTCCCACTCATTTATCCTAATATTTTGTATCGTTTCTTGGGTTTTGTGAATATTTTGATGTGTTTTCTGTTATTTTGTAGATAAATAAAGTTTTAGGACATTCTGGAGGTGATTTGGGGCAAAACAGGAAAAATTGGCAAAAAGGGCAATTTGGTAATTTGTCCGCGTCGCGACGCGAAACGGGTCAGAATTTGAGAAGTTTGACTTTGCTAACGTGCAACATGCCACGTGTCACTATCAGAGCCGATCTACTATCGTGCGCCTTGCCACGTGTCATCATCCTACGGTGCCGACAATCATCATCGCCATTGTCATCCTACGTGTCACCACGTCATCAGCCACGTCAGCAAGTCAACAAGTCAACTTTGCCATGTGTCATGGCACGTCTGCATCCACGTCATCCGTTGACCAAGTCAAAGCGCCATGTCATCATCAGCTAATCACAGCGTGACACGTGTCGCCACATGTCGCAATCCTACGGTGCCGACAATTGCTTTCGCCACGTGTCGCCATGTCAGCGCCACGTCATCACCACGTCAGCATCATAATTGAGCTCTCAACCGCCTCTTATCCGAATCGCCACATGTCAAGCCGAGAGCGTGCCACGAATCACTGTTCCAGCATCGCGATGCCCAAGCTATTGGCGTCACGACGCCCGAAGCTTATCCGCGCCTATAAATTCAGCTCAGTTTTTCAGTTTCAGATGTACCTTCCTCTCTGAATTCTCTGATGTAAATAGGGAGTTTTCTATCTAGTTTCTTTTAATTACAGTTTGGTAATAGTAATAGTAATTACATTTTGTAGTAATAGTAATTTTACTATTTGTAATAGTAATATTAATTTATTTTTACTTTTTACTTTTTACAGTTTTACTATTCTACCATGAGGAGGTAACTTCCCCCTGCTAGGGTGAAAGGTAATTCTTTTACTATTGCTATTTCGATTAATCTCCCTTAAATATAATATATTCACCATTTAAAATTTGACTTAAAAAGGGATACCGCTATATTGGTAGGTTGGTTATTTAATTTAAACTGGTTAAACCTGACTAAGCAAGGATACCGCCAGATTGGTCGGTTGGTAATTAAATTTTGGTTCCGCCTTTATGGCTGGTTATTTTGATTCCGCCTATATGGCTGGTTGGACTTAATTTGACTTAATCAGGTTACCGCCTATATGGCTGGTTGGTATTATCATCACGAGTTAATATATTATATTAAGGGAGATATCAAAATAGTAAATAGTAGAAGTTAATTCCTTTTGCCTTAGCATTTTATTTTATTTTTACTTTTCAGTATTTACTTTACCGCATTTAATTTTCAGCATTTATGTCTTTTATTTTACCAGCCCTAGCTATGTGTCGTAACTAAGTTAGTATCTAGGGTTGTGATGAATTTCAATATCATCGGTTTATAAGAAGTTAGATTATAGTTTGGGTAATATAAAAATTATTTATTGATTCTTAATCTTAATGCTTTTTAATTAACTGGCCATTAATTAAATTGATTAGGTAAACTTAAAATGAACTAGACATAGAGATTTTAAGTTTAAGACCTTAGACTCAATAGCCAACGATCTTCCTTGAGGATAGATAACCCTTTAATAGATTTCCTTACAGGATAGGAATATACCTGTCGGGCGGGGTAGCCATAATTGGACATATGGTTTAATTGGATTATACTGGATATTTGTAATTGACCATCGGAAGAGGTTTTTACATAATTTAGTGTTCCAGGTTAGTAAATCAATAAATTACCCAACTATATGATAACCACTTCATCTTTAAAATAATATTGGAGGGATTCACAACCCTAGATAGTTTTATAAATTTGGATTTTTCTCAACCTACTTTTAAGCAATTTTATTTACTTGTTTTAAATTTAGAATCATAGTCATTTCAAATCAATCAATCAAATAACCTGTTAGATACTAGTAATCACTTGGCCTCATAAAATTGATAACAAAAGGTTTTAAGTCCTCGTGGGATCGATACTTTTTATACTACTTGAACGATACGTGTGCTTGCGTTATACGCGTTTGTTTACGTCGGTCAAGTTTTTGGCGCCGTTGCCGGGGACTTATTTATCTTTCATTATTAGTTTTGAGGTTAAATTCATTACTTGTATCTAAATTTTCTTTTTACTTATTGTTTTTGTTTTATTGTGTTTCAGGTTCTCAGACATTTCATGAGACGAACCAGAAGCTTTGAAATCCGACCGCTTGACCCAGAGATTGAAAGAACCATCAGACAGTTGAGAAGGGAAAGGCGAGAAGGCCAAGAAGCAATTGTTAACATGCAACCTGAACCTTTGGAGGTTGAACCACCAATTCCCATTCGAGACAGAACCATTCCAGTGGTAGATGGCCTCATTTCCTGTATTGTACTTCCTCTCTTACCAGCAAATGCAGGTGACATCAAAACTTGCATTCAGATGATTCAACAGGCACTTCAGTTTGGGGGGAATGCAATTGAAGATCCTAATGCCCACTTCAGCAACTTCCTGGAAGTTTACGACACTTTCAATTACAACCGTGGAGTTAAAGAAGCTATGAGACTGCGAGTTTTCCCATATTCCTTGAAAGACAGAGCAAAAGCTTGGCTACGTTCACTTCCAGTTGGATCCATCACAACTTGGAACACTCTAGCCACCAAATTCCTAGCAAAATATTTTCCACCTGCAAGAACAGCAAAACTGAGGAATGACATCACATCCTTTGTACAAAAAGATTCGGAATCCCTTTACGAAGCTTAGGAAAGGTACAAAGATTTGCTCCGGAAATGTCCTCACCATGAGATTCCAAAATGGGTTCAAGTCCAAACTTTCTATAATGGACTTTCTGGACTGATGAGAACCACATTTGATGTTGCTGCTGGAGGAGCTTTGATGGCAAAAGGAGAAGATCAAGCCTGGGAACTAATTGAAGAAATGGCTAATAACAATTCCTTATGGCCAACAGAAAGGAGCCTGATTCAAAGAATTACAGGAATTTATGAAGTTGGAGCCAATACAGCAGTCAGTGCCAAGCTGGATCAGATATGCAAATTTATGGAGACTCTCAACACTCAAAGCAACATTGGATCCACAAGTTCACCATATGGAGGGGCACCAGAACCAAACCAACTTGAAGAAACGGTGAATTATGTCAACAATTTCAACAGATAGAGGAACAATCCATATTCCAACACCTACAACCCAGGGTGGAGGAATCTGTTGGGGTTGGTGCTCAGAGCGCCAATTCCCGGTTGTATTTATGTTAAATACTTTTGTAAAATATTATTATCAGTAATAATATATGTAGTTTCTATAATATAATCTATCCTTTTATATGGTAAAGACGTAATGACCTTAGAATGATTAGTCATGGTACAGTTGCAAAAGCGTCACAAATGACATTGAGTAGTATCATGACGTTGTCATTCTTAGATTGTTCCTGGTCAAGGTTTACACTACTTGGTCAGTAAAGTAAACCCGTTGAGACCGGTACATGTCGTATACTGGAATATATGATTCCAATGGTTTCTCAATGAACCATAAGTCTTGGAGACTAGTATAGATGTGTGGGTGTTTATAGCAAACACTGAACGACTCACCAAAGATTCTTAATGGATGGTACACCAGCGTCAAATAGAATCTTCTCGGGTTGAGTAGCACTTGTGATTCTTAGACTTGAGATGCCATTGTGGGCACATGAGACATCTTCTACACTTAGATGGCAGTCACGTCACCGATCTATTTAGATCAGACCTCCGCCTGTTCGTTGGGTGTAGATAGATCCTCAGGGTGTCCTATGTGTATCAAGATAGGATCCACCAGTTCTGTATACCAGAGCATAGGTAGTCCATATGATTAGCAATCAGATAAAACCATGGGCCCGTGGTATAGTTTAGAAGCCAGTTCTAAACATTCTTTTAGAGATTGCTAATTGAATAGTCGACTGGATAATCCCCATAGAGATTTGACGTTTACATCTATATCTCTGGGATTTATTCGGATACCTATGACAGAGGAATTATACATCTGCCATGACCTCGACCTGTATGGTTCAGCGAGATTATATGTGATCGTCATAATCTACGGGTGGATAGATTATGGACACGAAATTTGATTTCGTGACGGATATACCTGAATCTAGAGAGTCTTCATAATGAAACATACTCGTAGAGCACTAGAGCAACATTAATAAATAATATTGATTATTTACAAAGTCGTTTAAAGGTTAAACGCAAGATACGTGCTAAAGAGACTAGATAGTCATTTACTTAATTATTGTGTATTTACATTTAATACTTGATTAATTTAAATACACATTAATTAATAGTCAAAATTAGTTATTTGACTTATTTCCTAAATGAATATATGTTTTTAATATTTAATGTAAATATTATACATATATTTAATATATTTGTTTTGATTAATTAATTAATTATTTTATTGTTAAATGATTAAATTAATTAAAATATAAATATCTTACATTAGGATATTTAAAGTAAATGATGTTAGTTGCAATTGTTGACTTAAATAAATATCTATAAAGTAGTTTTAGATATTTATATTAAGATAACAAATGTATTTCAAATGAAATTGAAATGAAAAAATTTGGTAAATGCTTGTTGATGAATTCGGCCAAGGCATATTTTTCACAAGTATATATTGTTTTCATTTACTTTTCATTTGGTTAACCTAATACACTTTACCAAAAATAAACTCCATTGAAGAAACTTAAAGAAAGCTTGAGAAAGAAAGAAAGATCAAAGAAAAGCTTGATTTTAGTAAGTTTTTTCCAACTTGCTATTAGTAAGGAAATTGTTCCTTAGGATCTAGGCTTTAATATATGATATTCTTAGGATGTTTCTTTCTTTTTTCCTTGTGGTTTTTGTTGATGGAAGTTTTGGTGAAGTGTGAAGCATGTGTAATGAAGGAAGTGTTGTGACTATTGTAGTTATAAACATTCTTTTAAGGTTTTGGAAACCATGTTGCTAATCTAGAGTTGATGACCTAGATTTGATCTTGAGTTGTTTCATTGTGTTGAGACTTGGATTGAATGTTAGAATGATGATTGAAACAACTGATTTAATGTATATGGCCTAATTTGTCCAATTTGTGGAAATTGAAAAATTAGGGTTCATAACTTATTCCAAATTTGGGGATTTTGATATATGTTGTGCATTTGGATGTGTATATGATGCATATAAAGTTTCATGTTGATTGGATTACATTTAGATGTGTTTTGAAGCATGAAATGACCAAATGGCCAAATTGGGCACTAATGAGTGCATTCGGCCTTGAGGAAGAAATTTGGGGTTTTTTGGGGCTTTTGGTATTTTAATGTTTTGAACATGCTAAGTTCATCTTAGAAATGATTTAGAATCATTCAAAATTGATTAGATCAATTTCGGACTAAAATGGACAAAATACTATGTTAGGGTAATTTGGTAAATTCACTTGAATATGATTCATTTGAATTTTGTTTTCATAATTTGATTATTGGAATGTTAAATAAATATTTTTATTTAATTAATTCGAGAAAAAGTTTTGAAATCGGAAAATTTTGATTTTCCCGCTTCCGCTGCGTTACCGGATTCCCCCCTGAGAAAACCCCCTACAAAATGGTATCAGAGCCTGTCTGATTCTAGGCCACCTAAAATGATTAGCCTTCATTGAATCAATGTTTAATCATGTTTTCTTGACTTTGTGCATGCTTATTAGGATCTAAACTGGTTAGATTTAGGGTGTATGACACTTAGCGGGAAATCCCTAATTAATAAAGTTTAAATGTAACTATGTATTTGATGCATGTTATATGGTCAGTCTTGTCAATACGGTTTATGAATATCTCTTTGTGACTACATCCGAGACCGTGCCTCTGCTGTGAGGGTGTAGCCGATAAAGATTTATTTATACCGGATGTATATCAGATACTAGGTAAATTCAAGTAAAAGCGGAATTCTGAACGTGCCCTAGCTGTCAGGATTACGTAAGTAACTTGAGTTTATCATTGACGAGTTTAACCTTGGTACGTCTCATTGTGGGCCTGCCTTCGCAGTGACAATGAGAAACGGCCAAGACCGGAAACTTAGGAGTCACTTTTGAGTGATTGACAAATGAGACAATACCTGATGAATATACGTAGGTGAGACCGTGCCTCTGCTGTGAGCTGAAATATATTCACGGGATCCACTTTCACTATTAGTATTTAATTTAATCATTAAATATTTGTATTCTATTTTGGGATTACAGTATTGCATGATTTAGTGGGAGGGGCATATTAGATTAAAAATTCATGATCTAGTTTATGCTTTCGATATTATATGAAACTGTAAAATTTCACCTTTCACTATTAGTATTTAATTTAATCATTAAATATTTGTATTCTATTTTGGGATTACAGTATTGCATGATTTAGTGGGAGGGGCATATTAGATTAAAAATTCATGATCTAGTTTATGCTTTCGATATTATATGAAACTGTAAAATTTCTCCTAACCGTTTTTCGTGATCTATATGATAGATTTGCGATGGCGGCACAATCCACAAATCAGTTTGCGCGTATGCTAGATGCGAACAAACTAAAAAGCGCTGAGAACTTTTCAGACTGGGAATTGGATTTGAGGATTTTCCTCCATTCCGAAAAGCTGGGTTATGTTCTTGAGGGTCCGTTGCCCCTTGCAGTGGGTGAGGATGCTTCGGAGGAGGAACGCCGAGTTTTTGAAGCTTGGAAGGATGATGATTTAAGGGTTAAATCATACATCTTTAGTTCACTGTCTCCGAAACTCAAGCAACACTACTATGGCATGTCAGATTCTTATAGTATGATGACGCGATTGAGACAATCGTTCGAGAACCAAGAACAAGTAATTGTTCTCAAAGTCGCCATGGAACTGTTCCATGCGCGTCTGGATGAGGGGCAAAGTGTTAGCCCACATGTTCTTCAAATGATCGATTTGATCGATCAATTGAGGCAACATAATCTCATCTTGAATGACATTCTCGGTAGGAGTGTAATTCTTGGTTCACTACCAGCTTCATTTCGCCAGTTTGTGATGTACTTCAACATGCACGGGACTGTCTCTGTACCTACCAGGAGCTATATAGGATGTTGCTCACGGCAGAAGAGGACCTTAAGAAGGGAGTACCGACTCGCCCTCCTAGATCTACTTCTCTTTCTGCCTCTTCCCAAGGATGGTCCAAGGGAAAGGGCAAGAAAGGCAAGAAGAAGAAGAAGGCTTTCGGTCCTTAACAGCAGGCAAAGATAGCTAAGCCCAAAAGGGCTTCTGAAGACAAATGCCACCATTGCGGCAAAGTTGGGCACTGGAAGAGGAACTGTCCTGATTATATCGCCAAGTTGAGGAGAGACAGAGCATCTACATCAGGTACTTTTATTTTTCTAGTTATTGATTTATCTTTGGCTTGTGAAGTCGTTACATCCAACTGGATTTTAGATTCTGCTTGTCCCATTCACATTTGCAATTCGTTGCAGGTGCTGAAGGAAAGTAGGAGGCTGAAGCCAGGGGAGATGCAGTTGCGATTCGGGAGTGGAGACTCTTTGGATGCAGTTGCGGTAGGAGTATGCGAGATCTCATTGCCGAATGAGACACTTTTGTTACATGACTGTCATTTTGTACCGGGATGTGTCGCTAATATTATATCACTTTTTGTATTGGATACAGAAGGATTTTGTATGAATATTAAGAATAGTTCTTTGTATTTATATGATAGAAATAATATTCAGATCCTTTGTTGTCCAAACCAGCATGGTCATTATACATTGCAAACTTCAAAAGATATATTAAATACTGGAGTTAATAAACGTAGTTTACCTGTAATTAATAATACTGAACTTTGGCATATGAGACTTGGTCACATTGGCGTTAAACGCCTTACCCAATTGGTTAGGAATGGTTTGATACCAGATCTTACCATTGAATCCTATCTGACTTGTGAATCCTGTATTCAGGGTAAAATGACCAAAGCCCCATTTTCTGGTGTTGGACACCGTGCCACTAACTTACTGGAACTCGTACATTCTGATGTATGTGGTCCACTAAGTCAGACCGCTCACTGTGGTTATTCATACTTCGTTACCTTTACCGATGATCTGTCACGGTACGGTTATGTCTATTTGATGCGACATAAATCGGAAACCTTTGAAAAGTTCAAAGAGTTCCGAAATGAAGTAGAAAAACATACTGTTAATTATATTAAATGCCTTCGATCAGATCGAGGCTGTGAATATATGAGTGGTGAGTTTATGGATTATATAAAGGAGAATGGGATTCTCGCTCAATATACTCCTCCAGGTACACCACAGCACAATGGCGTATCTGAGAGGAGAAATCGGACTTTATTGGATATGGTCCGATCGATGTTGAGTTTCACAGATCTGCCCTATTACTTATGGGGCTACTCTCTCTTAACAGCCGCACATCTTTTGAATAAGATTCCTTCAAAGGCTGTTCCTATGACACCGTATGAGATATGGTTCGGTAGGAGACCGAATCTTAATTATATTAAGATTTGGGGTTGTCCTGCCTATGTCAGGGTGACTCAGCAAAGTAAGCTTTCGCCTCGAGGGCAAAAGTTTAGGTTTGTTGGATATCCCGAACACGAGGGGATATCTGTTCTATGACACGGAGCATCGAAATGTGTTCGTAGCTCGCTTCGTAAAATTTCTAGAAGTAGAACTTTTGTCAGAAGGTGGTGATCATAGACAGGTTGAGCTTGATGAAGTCCAACCTGAAAACAATGAACCAACGGAGGAACCTGAAGTTCAAGTAGATGAAGGACCTTCAACATATACACTCTGTAGGTCGGAAAGGGTATCTAGACCTCCTGAACACTTGTATTTGATACAAGAAAAGAGTCTGGATGTTCTCTTAGTTGAAGAGACAGATCTTTTCACCTATAGAGAATCGATGTTGGACATCGACTCCGTGAAATGGCAAAGTGCCATGAAATCTGAGATAGATTCAATGCATGAGAATCGAGTTTGGGACTTGGTTCCGCTTCCCGAAGGAATTGTTCCTATCGGTTGTAAATAGGTTTACAAGAGGAAGCGCGGGCCTGATGGTAAGGTTGAAACTTACAAGGCCCGACTGGTAGCAAAAGGTTACACGCAGCGACCTGGCGTCGACTACGATGAAACTTTTTCACCAGTTACAATGCTTAAGTCTATTCGGATTTTGCTTTCTATAGTTGCGTATCATGATTATGAGATTTGGCAAATGGATGTCAAAACGGCTTTTCTAAATGGATTTCTTGATGAAGAAACCTATATGGAACAACCGGAAGCTTTTGCGTCCAGCGAAAACTCGGGCATGGTGTGTAAGCTTAAGAAGTCCATTTATGGACTTAAACAAGCTTCACGAAGTTGGAATCTTCGATTCGACGAGATTATTAGATCGTCTGGTTTTCTCAAGAATTCGGAAGAATCCTGTGTGTATCAGAATGCTAGTGGGAGCATGGTCGTATTTTTAGTCCTATATGTTGATGACATCCTAATCATTGGGAATGATTTAGGAATGTTACAAAGTGTCAAAGCGTATCTCTGTAAGAATTTCTCCATGAAGGACCTGGGAGAAGCTTCCTATGTTTTAGGGATAAAACTCTATCGAGATAGACAAATGAGGCTGATTGGGTTATCTCAATCAATGTACATAGATAAGATCTTAGAACGGTACAGTTTTGGTAACTGTAAGACAGCAAACATACCGTTCAGACATGTGATTCATCTTTCTAAGAAGATGTGTCCACAAACAGAAGATGAGAAGGTTAGAATGTCTAACCAACCTTATGCTTCGTGTTCGGGTACCATAATGTATGCCATGTTATGTACGAGGCCTGATGTCAGTTTCGCTGTTAGCGTAACTAGTCGATATCAGTCCAATCCAGGTAATGACCATTGGATGGCCATTAAACATATCCTAAAGTATCTTAAAGGTACTAAGGATAAGTTGATAATTTATGGAGGAAACGAACTACAGGTTAATGGGTATACAGACTCCGATTTCAAATCGGATCCCGATGATAGAAAGTCTACATATGGATTTGTCTTTACCCTTAACGGAGGTGCAGTTTATTGGAAGAGTTCCAAACAGGGATCTACAGCTGATTCCACCACTGTGGCGGAATATATTGCAGCTTCTGAAGCCGCAAAAGAGGCTGTGTGGATAAAGAACTTTATCACAGAATTGAAAGTTGTCCCAAGTATCGAGAATGCGATTCCGTTATACTGTGATAATACTGGAGCCATTGCGAAAGCAAAGGAACCGAGAGCGCATCAGAAGTCGAAGCATGTGGAACGCAAGTACCACATCATTCGAGAGATTGTGTCGCGAGGGGATATTGTCGTGTGCAAGGTACCGAGTGAAGATAATGTAGCAGACCCGCTGACGAAGGCCATACCTCCGAAGTTATTTGATAAACACGTGGAGTCGATGGGTATTAAATACAATCGATATTGGCACTAGAGCAAGTGGGAGATTTTGTTGGGGTTTGTGCTCAGAGCGCCAATTCCCGGTTGTATTTATGTTAAATACTTCTGTAAAACATTATTATCAGTAATAATATATGCAGTTTCTATAATATAATCTATCATTTTATATGGTAAAGACGTAATGACCTTAGAATGATTAGTCATGGTACAATTGCAAAAGCGTCACAACTGACATTGAGTAGTTTCATGACGTTGTCATTCTTAGATTGTTCCTGGTCAAGGTTTACACTACTTGGTCAGTAAAGTAAACCCGTTGAGACCGGTACATGTCGTATACTGGAATATATGATTCCAATGGTTTCTCAATAAACCATAAGTCTTGGAGACTAGTATAGACGTGTGGGTGTTTATAGCGGATAAACACTGAACGACTCACCAAAGATTCTTAATAGATGGTACACCAGCGTCAATAAGAATAATCTCGGGTTGAGTAGCACTTGTGATTCTTAGACTTGAGATGTCATTGTGGGCACATGAGACATCTTCTACACTTAGATGGCAGTCACGTCACCGATCTATTTAGATCAGATCCCGCATGTTCGTTGGGTGTAGATAGATCCTCAGGGTGTCCTATGTGTATCAAGATAGGATCTGTCAGTTCTGTGTACCAGAGGATAGGTAGTCCATATGATTAGCAATCAGATAAAACCATGGGCCCGTGGTATAGTTTAGAAGCCAGTTCTAAACATTCTTTTAGAGATTGCTAATGGAATAGTCGACTTGATAATCCCCATAGAGATTTGACGTTTACATCTATATCTCTGGGATTTATCCGGATACCTGTGACGGAGGAATTATACATCTGCCATGACCTCGACCTCTATGGTTCAGCGAGATTATCCGTGATCGTCATAATCTACGGGTGGATAGATTATGGACACGAAATTTGATTTCGTGACGGATATACCTGAATCTAGAGAGTCTCCATAATGAAACATACCCCTAGAGCACTAGAGCAACATTAATAAATAACATTGATTATTTATAAAGTCGTTTAAAGGTTAAACACAAGATACGTGCTAAAGAGACTAGATAGTCATTTAATTAATTATTGTGTATTTACATTTAATACTTGATTAATTTAAATACACTTTAATTAATAGTCAAAATTAGTTATTTGACTTATTTCCTAAATGAATATATGTTTTTAATATTTAATGTAAATATTATACATATATTTAATATATTTGTATTTGATTAATTAATTAATTATTTAATTGTTAAATGATTAAATTAATTAAAATATAAATATCTTACATTAGGATATTTAAAGTAAATGATGTTAGTTGCAATTGTTGACTTAAATAAATATCTATAAAGTAGTTTTAGATATTTATATTAAGATAACAAATGTATTTCAAATGAAATTGAAATGAAACAATTTGGTAAATGCTTGTTGATGAATTCGACCAAGGCATATTTTTCACAAGTATATATTATTTTCATTTGCTTTTCATTTGGTTAACCTAATACACTTTACCAAAAAGAAACTCCATTGAAGAAACTTAAAGAAAGCTTGAGAAAGAAAGAAAGATCAAAGAAAATCTTGATTTTAGTAAGTTTTTTTCCAATTTGCTATTAGTAAGGAAATTGTTCCTTAGGATCTAGGCTTTAATATATGATATTCTTAGGATGTTTCTTTCTTTGTTCCTTGTGGTTTTTGTTGATGGAAGTTTTGGTGAAGTGTGAAGCATGTGTAATGAAGGAAGTGTTGTGACTATTGTAGTTATAAACATTCTTTTAAGGTTTTGGAAACCATGTTGCTGATCTAGAGTTGTTGACCCACTCTTAAATGACCTAGATTTGATCTTGAGTTGTTTCATTGTGTTGAGACTTGGATTGGATGTTAGAATGATGATTGAAACAAATGATTTAATGTATATGGCCTAATTTGTCCAATTTGTGGAAATTGAAAAATTAGGGTTCATAACTTATTCCAAATTTGGGGTTTTTGATATATGTTGTGTATTTGGATGTGTATATGATGCATATAAAGTTTCATGTTGATTGGATTACATTTAGATGTGTTTTGAAGCATGGAATGACCAAATTGCCAAATTGGGCACTAATGAGTGCATTCGGCCTTGAGGAAGAAATTTGGGGTTTTTTGGTGCTTTTGGTGTTTTAATGTTTTGAACATGCTAAGTTCATCTTAGAAATGATTTAGAATCATTCAAAATTGATTAGATCAATTTCGGACTAAAATGGACAAAATACCATGTAAGGGTAATTTGGTAAATTCACTTGAATATGATTCATTTGAATTTTTTTTCATAATTTGATTATTGGAATGTTAAATAAATATGTTTATTTAATTAATTCGAGAAAAAGTTTTGAAATCGAAAAATTTTGATTTTCCCGCTTCCGCTGCGTTACCGGATTCAGCCCTGAGAAAAACCCCTACAGAATCATCCCAATTTCTCATGGAGCAACAATTCAGGGCAAAAAAACTATCCACCACCTGGATTCCAGCAACAGAACAAAAGCCAGGAGTTTGAAAAAGAACCAGAAATGAAAGAATGGATTGTATAGATGTTCTAAAAGCAACAAGCAGCATATGATGCTATATTTCAAAGCCAATCAGCTTCTATTAATGCACTAGAGAATCAGATTGGACAACTGGCCAATGCTCAGAGTTATAGACCACCAGGAAATCTTCCCAGCAATACTGAGCCAAATCCAAGGAACTTGGGGAAGGAGCAGTGTCATGCCATTATGTTAAAAAGTGGTACTGAAATCAACAAAGATGTTGGAATCAAGGCATCCAAAGAAGATGTTCCACAAGAAGCAGAGCAACAGATGGAGGCAAAAGAAGCAAAGGAAAAAGAACAGATCACTCCACCTCCACCTTTTCCTCAGCGTCTTCAAAAAAGGAAATTGGACAAGCAGTTTGCTCGATTCCTGGAGGTTTTCAAAAAGCTGCATATCAACATCCCATTTGCAGAAGCCTTGGAACAAATGCCCAGCTATGTCAAATTCATGAAAGATATTCTTTCACGAAAACGGAGATTGGGAGACTACGAGACAGTAACATTGACGGAGGAATGCAGTGCCATCATTCAGAGAAAACTTCCCCTAAAATTGATGATCCTGGCAGTTTCACCATTCCATGCATCATAGGAGAACATAACTTCGGTAAGGTTTTGTGTGATTTAGGTGCTAGTGTTAACTTGATGCCTTTTTCTATTTATAGGAAACTGCAAATTGGAGAAGCAATGCCTACCTCAGTCTCACTGCAACTTGCTGATCGAACGCTTGTATTTCCAAGAGGTGTAGTTGAAAATGTGCTGGTCAAAGTTGATAAATTCATTTTTCCAGCAGATTTTATTGTCCTTGACATGGAGGAAGACACAGATGTGCCGATCATCCTTGGGAGACCATTCTTGGCTACAGGTCGGACCATTATTGATGTACAGAAAGGAGAACTAACCATTGGGGTACATGACCAAGAAGTAACATTCAATGTTTTCAAAGCCATGAATTTCCCAGATGATGAAAAGAAGGAGGAATGTTTCAGACTTGATGTGATACACAGTACCATCCAGAACTCTGACGCAAAACAAAGTTCTACTAACAAACTTGAAACATGTCAATTGCATGTGAAAATTGAAGATAAGGCCTCTTGTGCACAGGAAAAGCCAAGTCTTGCCCCACAAGCAACAGAAGAAAAGCAGTTCCACTAGCTCAATGAATTGGAGGAATTTCACATTCAGCCTTTTGAGAATGCCAAATTGTACAAAGAAAATGCCAGGAAAAGACATGATGAGAAGTTAATACGCATACAACTAGAACCAGGGCAGAAGGTATTGTTAAATAAATCAGGAGTGAAATTCTTCCCATGGAAGCCAAAATCACGGTGGTCAGGACCATTCTTAATCACCAAGTTTTACCAGACAGAGCTGTTGAGTTACATGATCCTGCCTCCAACAAAACATTCAAAGTGAAAAACAAGCGTGTCAATCACTACTGGGGAGAATCATTTGAGCGACAAAAAGAAAGTGTCACACTTTCAGATCCAGCATAACATTCGGGCAGTCACGTCTGGCTGAAGACGTTAAATTTAGCGCTAACAGGGAGGCAACCCATGCAAATTTGTTGTAATTTCAGTTTATATGTTTTGTGTATACATGTTGTAGAATTTTTAATTTTGTGTGCTATTTTTGTAGGGAAAAACACAAACGAAGCATTTTAAGACAGAAGGAATAGTGTTTGGCAATCACAGAGACGAGAGCTAATTCATTAGTGGTGGCCGAGTAAGGAATGGATTCTTGAGACGCATCCTAATGGATTTATATACCAGACAAATGGCGTATTGCGTACACAATTCCGTTACCTTAATAATTGCTTTGAATTGCTTTTCGTTTATTTTCACCGACAAGATCTAAACTTTTTAACTTTTCATGATTTATTTTAACGTTCAATTAATAATTGTCATTTGGCAGGTACTAGTGCTATTTTACTCACCCTTTTTAGGTTCTATAAATTCAGCTCTACATTTCTCTCTTCGATACATCTAGATATACATCTAAACAAGAGAGAGAAAATGGAAGCAAAATCACAGCAGCGAATCAAGCGAATTTGTGTTTTCTGTGGATCCAATTCTAGTAATAAACCAGAATTCATTGAGGCTGCAAAGGAATTGGGGCGAGTCATAGCAGAACGAAATATGCATCTAGTATATGGCGGAGGAAATCTTGGATTAATGGGAAGCATTTCAAAAGCCGTTCAGGAAGGTGGTGGTCATGTTTTGGGAATCATCCCAAAACCTTTGACGGAAGAACACTTAATCGGACAAACAAATAGAGATGAGCGCATTGTATCAAGTATGTCTGAACATCTTCTTGAAATGGTCAATACTGCTGATGCGTTTATTGCTTTACCAGGTGGGCTCGGAACATTTGAAAAAATATTCACAGTGGCATCATGGGGACACTTGAATATCCATCGGAAGCCCATTGGATTACTTAACATTGAGCATTTCTTCGATTTTTTGTTTGTATTTCTTGCGGAAGCGAAGAGACATGAGTTTGTCACAAAATCAGTAGAAGATATTTTCCTGACTGCAACCAAAGCCGAGGAATTAATTGATCTAATCATAGCCTTTGAACCAAAAATTGACCCCATTCTTTCCAAGTTGGACTAGTCAGATAGTGATCGTGGTAAGAAGCGTAAATTGGACATAGATCTTAATCGATAAATTTTTGATTTCAGCAAACCATGTATTATCTTCTAAACTCTTCTTCTACTGTTTAAGACATTGGGGACAATGTCTCATTTAGGTTTGGGGGAGGCAATTAGTTGATCAGTGCCTTGTTTTTAGTTGTGTGATGTTTTTATTTTTAGTCAAAACATTTTCGAAAAATAGTAAAAAAAATTGAAAAATTTTCAAAAATTACAAAAATATTTTGCTTATTTTTGTGTTTTGACTAAAAAGGTGAAATTGGTGAGAGATAGTCGAGTAAGGAGTTTCCACTCCAGAGACGTATTTTAAACCTATTTCGAAACAAGTAATTTTTATTTATTTCCTTTTGAATTACTTAATTTGTAAATTCTTCATAAAACTGACTAAAATAGATCTTCATATTCTTAGTTGGCAGGTATTATCAACATGCATAGTAACATACGGACATGAGCTGTAATTGAAAAGATTGTAATATTCAGTGCTATAGTTTAATTGGAGGAAGCATCTCGAAAAGTGATGGAGTAAAAAAAAAACACGTCTGAGATCCAGGTTATTAAGTCTGTAAGGGTGTTTTAACACCTAGTGCCCTAAAACCAACTGGTTTGGGAGTCACTGGCCCAACACTCGCTACATGGATCAAAGATGCTGTAAAAATATATATATCTGAAGTCTGGGTAATTAAGTCCGTAGGGGTGTTTTAACACCTGGTGCCATAAAGCCGACTAGTTTGGGAGCCACCGACCCAAAGCTCGCTACATAGACGGAAGGTATTATATATAAATAAAAAATAGAGAAAAAATCAAAGAAAAAAATCAGAAAAATCAGAAAAATTTATTCCATTGCTGCAAAAAGGTGTGAATTTTGATAGAATTTTAGGACAAAAATATTACCCTCTTATCAACTGCACTTATGATTATTGTGGGCAAAAATGAGTTGATTAATATTATGCTGGCTGTGTATATGGAGAATGGTAAATATAATCGGAGAATTTACTTATTCAGTAATTTAGAAAGAAACAA
>SKCR01024553.1:0-33906 GCA_019454045.1 Zanthoxylum bungeanum
ATCGAATGGTTCCCGGCTCATGGGTGAACTTCCCTACCACTTCGCAAGTCTCTGGGAGTGCTAGCTCTTCTTGATTTTGCCATAAATCAAGCACATTGCTTCCCAAACTCACGCCCAAAAAAAGAAAACCAGTGAGCATTTTACTGCCCATTTGGGCGTGAATGATGATGGAGAAAGAGAGGAGGGAAAGTGTGTATTAGGGGTTAGTAATGATTTCCAAAATCACTTTATATATTTTTCATAAAAATATATCAAACAATTACTAATCAATTAATTAAAATCAAAAAGTAAATGCTTTACAACACAAAAACACTATTCCAACAACACACATCAACTATTCATTTTACTTTAATAAAGTGATGTGTGTCTTTCAATCAATCAATCACATCAATCAATCACATCACTCAAAGTGACATTTGATTTGACGCTTGATGTGACGAATGATTTGACGCTTGATGTGACTTGCATTGCCGCACTCGAATTCGAAATACGAATGCGCTCGCAATCACACTCGGGCTCGGGTTCACTAATTCTCAATTAGCGAATTTTCCGTCGCGTCGTAATTAAATGATTACGCCTAGCGAATTCACTATTCACGTCGCTAACGAATTAATTCTAAATTAATTCGTTCGCCCGAATTAAAATCCAATTTCAATTCTGCGTCGAAATCTAATTTCGATTAATATATCGAATATATTAATTTAATTGATTAATTCCGAATTAATCGTTTTCTCTCTTCATACGATATTTTATCCTAGATAAAATATCTCCGTAATTAATCCTAGATTAATTTCTCTCTCATCAAATTAATCCCAGATTAATAAATGTGCGAGTCATACGTCATTGTGGATCACTGGGAAGCGACCCATGAGATCCCCGGATATGTTGGCAGTAAAAATCGATCGTCGGAGTATCCGAATCACGTACGTACCAAGTACTACGTTCTACCGATTTACGAGACAAGGTCGACTTCTAGCAAAGCACCAAGCCTACCCAATTCTCCGGACATATTCTTATAAGAATATCTAAGGATCTATATCAGGCGTAGTCTACTAAGTATTGTGTATATCGGCCCAGTATCGGATAGTCACGTGCTAGGGCTGGGGCTGGATAAGTGTCTGCCCCGTCCGAAGCACATGTCTGATGTCTGGTAACTAGTCTCTATAATCGGATATGCATGACCTAGTCAAATATCCCGATGTTGCGCAACACTTAAGAGCACTAATACCGTATCCTGCGTGACATCATCTCTACTATGACTGGAGTGATACTTCCGTCTTGACATCACACCCAATACTCTACGATTCTCAATATACCCCAAATCGGCGTACCATAACGGGTTAAAGTCCCTGACGACCTCAATCAAAGTATATTGATTGTCGTAAGCATTAGCGGTGCAAGTCTCAGGTTAAGACCAAATACACCTACCCTGATGTCGGACTCCCATAGACACATAGTCATAATACCAATGGGATTCCGAGGGGCTATATCCAGAGCGAAGCTGTTTCTCGTACCATCGGTGAAACACAACCTCCTATAGCACTTGCATAAGTATCCAATACTTAAATATATGAGAACTATGCCGTTGTGCCCTCACAACGCGCACAAGTGCAATACTAGCCTATTCCGCATTATCGATGTCCTGTCTCGATAATACTCCGGCTAGGGATATTTAATGATTAATCCTTCGTGGACTGATACTGTCTCATATCATTCTCAATCCAGGAACTAATCATATGGACCTCTCTTCATTTATATATCTATGGTGATCTAATCACAAACGATGAGAGTGCAATTCCTTGTCACATAGTTAATTTGTACAACAACACCATGATCTGTACAAATAGTGACCCTATGGGTCATATTATCCAACAATGCCATCTCTAATGAATTTTATTTTATCTTCGCGATTATCAAACACCATTCCTAAAGAACGACAACGAGTATTGCATGTATATCGTGCACATTTATAACAAACACCTAATCGTTTAGCTCTTCTTTTCTTAGCGTATGTGTTTTTTCCTAAACCGGGCAGAAATGAAATAAAAGAGTCAGATGACTCACCTGCCAAGCGGACTTGTGCTTCAATTATCCAACGAATATCACTAGGAATACCTTTGATTATTATAAGCCTCATTCTTTCAATGCGTGCTTTGTATACTTTCATCAGAGAGTTTTGAGGGAGAGAAGGAAAATGCTTGTGAAGTCTTGAGAGAGTTTCCTTCATCTTGACTTGTGACTTTACCTACAAAAATAAAACACATAAAAGAAAGCACACAATATCACAATATATACAGAATTCTTGGGTTTCCTCCCTGCTAGCGCTAAGTTTAACGTCTTTAGCCAGAAATGATTGCCCGAACGTTAGGCTGGATCGGAAAGTGTGAGACTCTCTTTTTATCGCTCAAATGATTCTCCCCAATAGTGTTTGGCACATTGGTTGTTTACCCTGAATGTGTTGTTGAAGTTGGGGTTATGTATCTCAACTACTTCGTAGGGTAACATTTGGGTAATCACAAATGGACCTAACCACTGTGATTTCAGCTTACCAGGGAAAAGTTTCAACTTTACGTTGCATAACAACACCTGCTGCCCTGGATCTAGTTGTATGCGCACTATTTTCTGATCATGCCACTTCTTGGTCTTTTCTTTGTACAGTTTGGCATTCTCATAAGCTTGGAGACGAAATTCCTCCAATTCATTCAATTGGTGGAGCCGTTTTTATCCTACTTTTTGAAGATCAAAATTCAGTTTCTTTAGTGCCCAATACGATTTATGTTCGAGCTCCACAGGAAGATGGCATGATTTTCCGAATACCAATTGATATGGGGACATTCCAATGGGTGTCTTGTAAGCTGTCTGATATGCCCATAATGCGTCATCCAATTTTATAGACTAGTCCCTCCTTGTTGAACATGCAGTTCTCTCCAAGATTCTTTTGATTTCTCTATTGGAAACTTCAACCTGACCATTTGACTGTGGATGGTAAGCAGTGGCAACTTTGTGAGTAACTCTGTATTTATCTAGGAGAGCATCAAAGTATTTGTTGCAGAAGTGTGTTCCACCATCACTGATGATTGCTCGAGGTGTTCCAAAATGAGTAAAAATATTCTTTTTGAGGAATTTTAACACCACTTTGGAGTCATTTGATGGAAGTGTTGTTGCTTTTACCCATTTAGAGACGTAGTCTACTGTAACCAAAATGTACAGGTTTCCATATGATGGAACAAAGGGTCCTATAAAATCAACCTCTCATACATCAAATATCTCCACTCCGAGAATGCTTTGAAGAGGTCCTTCATTTCTCCTCGAAATATTGACGAACGAATAAGTGAACATCTTTAAACAAAGTAGGCCAGAACAAACCTGATTGCATCACTTTGGCCGCGGTTTTGTTTTCACTGAAGTGTCTGTAGGCATTGCATTTTTGCATGTGAAACCCGATGATGAGTCTCAGTTGGAGGCACTACCTTTTAAGTAGCGGGAACCGCGGGAAATGGACGTCGGAAGGGAGGAGTCAAGAATTGACTCATATTCGGATTAAGTTCACTGGTTTAGCTTCGGTTACTTGTTGGTTTTCCGTTTTGAAAATTATTCCCGGCCCAAAACACTCAAAAATCACCTAACCTCGACCCAAAATCCCCGCAAGCCCCTTGGCCTTGACCCAAAACCCCACAAGCCCACACACCTTGTCCACACAAACCGAACCCACCAACCAAAGGCCCACAAGCCCCAACCAAGGCCCACATGCCCATTCACCCTAATACACACCCAAATTAAATTAAATATTAAATTAAATATTAATTAGATAATGTATTTGAATTAAATAAAATATTTAAACCATTTACCAATTAAATAAAACATAATATATAATCATACCTAATTTAGACAAATCAAATATATTAACTTCCTAACTAAACAAAATCACATACTAAATTAAAAAGATGATATGCCTAATTAAAATCAATTATAACAAATAAAAAAATTGACTTCCTAATCTAACAATTAAATGCCTAATACTAACCAATCAAAAAAAATATTGTATTCCTAATCTAAACCAAATTTGTCCCCCCTCAATCTTTGACTTTCCTTGCTCAACACAAAATCAAATCCCTTCCTTGTGAGACAAGGTGAAGCCCTAGCCCTTCTCTATATAAACCACACTTTTCCAAGGCATTCCCCCTCCTAGTTTACGCCCATCACAAGAAATAAAGAAGCAAAGAATTTCCAACCCCCTCTCCAAGCTCTCCATTCACGCATATTACACAAAAAATATAATAAATTTATCTTCATCTCCTTCCCATACTTGACCGAAAAACACAGCCCCATAAGCCTCCCTCACATCACCGAAAAACACACAATACAGCAGCCCCTTGCACGCTTAAACAGCAGCCCATAAGCCTCCCTATATCACCGAAACAACAGCCCCATAAACCTCCCTGCATTACCAAAAAACTGCACTTCTTTTAGCCCTAATATTACCGAAAACTGCCCTAAAAAAACTGCATTATTACCGAAAATATTAGCCCTCAAAACAGTCCCTAAAATCCCCAAACCAGTGACAAAAATGCAGCACTTAAAACCCACAAAAAACACCCAAGACAGTCTCATATACACCTGAAACAGTGACCAATAATACGGCAGCGAAACCGCGAGGAAACAGCAGCAAAACTGAGTCAAAATAGTAGCTTGAGCAGCGAAACAGTGAGGTAAAATGCAAACCAGTGAACCAGAAAAGTTGCGGTGTGATAGCCCTTCCGACGGCCGTGAAACGCGAGTTCGAAAGTCGACATAAAAGGTTAGACTTGAGGGTATTTTCCACATTCGTTTTCTATTTTATTTGTATTATTTATTGAGTATTGCTTGCATGATTCTTATGTCGAAATGCATGTTGTGGCCCTTGAGTAGATAAATATGCATGGATTATGAGATATTGTATGTTGTGGCTTTGGAATAAAATGAAAGATGTGTCAACTCTCGTGGTATATCGGATGGAAACCCGGACATAAATTTCATAGCCGATTCCGAATGGACGGTAGTATGATCTATACTCGGGATACAACTCCACGTACCGCTTGAGTAAACGACACTTTCTTTTGGTTTATATTGCTTTGATTTATTTATTTTTCGTCATTTGAATTCCGCATGTTATTTGTATGCATGATGCAATCGAGCGCATGGGCTTAGTAAGTCGGATTAAAGGTCCCCTATTTGGAGTGGTTAAAATCCTTTGCCACGATGCTTTGCCGTGCCGGTTGATGTGTGTTCGGTTGAATGTGAGATATGTTAAATCGGGCATACTAAGTTTGATGTGATTGTCTTTATTTTTGTATTTATGATGCGATCGAGCGCATGGGCTTAGTAAGTCAGATTAAAGGTCCCGTATTTTGAGGGGTTAAAATCCTTTACCATGATACTTTGTCCGCGCCGGTTGATGTGTGTTCGGTTGGATGTTAAATGTTCAATCGGACATACTAAGTTTGATGATTGTCTTTATTTTTGTATGCGTGATGCGATCGAGCGCATGGGCTTAGTAAGTCGGATTAAAGGTCCCCTATTTGGAGGGGTTAAAATCCTTTACATGATATTTTGCCGCGCCGGTTGATATATGCTCGGTTGAATGTAAGATGTGTTAAATCGGGTATATGAAATTTCATATAGTTATCTTTATCATTGTATGCATTGTAACGAAAGGCATGGGCTTATTGTGTTGGATTAAAAGGTTCTCCATTTGGGAAGAAAAGCCTAAAAGGCTACCTTTACCACGATATTTGCCGTGTCTTTCATCTATTGATTGCATCGTTTATCCCTGTCTTGGCTCTACCTATTGTCATTGGTGTACCCATATCCCCTGACATCACACTCCAACGTAGCGTGCCATAAAGCCTTCACGCCAAGTCTCGTTAACCGCCACCTGCCCCCATCTACACAATTCTCACTTAACGACAATGCCACATCCCAATTCACGTAGCTCACTCACATTGCTCCATTCACGCACGCCGTAACAACGCAACATAAGCCCTTCATTTGTTACCACTCGTAGCCCACTCACATCAGCCCCTCACTGCCCAAATAATCACACATAACCATCACTCACTGCCACAAATCAGCCCCTTGACAGCCCTTAAAAACTGCCACAATCCAACACTTCTCACTGCCTAGTTCTATGCCCCCTCACTGCCCAGTTTAGTCACCTATCCACTGCCTGAAACCGCACCCTAAACGCCACCTATTAGTCTCAGCCCGAGCGTAAGGCCAGCTACACCATTCATGCATGTATCATGAAATCCCATATAGTTATTCTTATCTTTGTACGCATCATAATGAAAAGCATGTTTATTCCATTGGTTGCATCATTTACCTTAGTCTTGGCTTAACGTATTACAATTCATATATCTATGTCATGATAACATTTGAGTATTATTTCTTGCGGTATATCGGATGGAAACCCAGACATAAATTCCGTAGCCGATTCCGAATGGACGGTAGTGCGGTCTGTACTTGGGATATAATTCCACGTACCACTTGGAAAAGTGCTCACATGTGTGCTTGTGTGGTTAGTGTGTGTGCTTGTGTTTTTCGTGAATAAAATATGCCAATGAAGTTGTATGTTCGTTGCTACTTTGATGTACTTTCAAGCATGAAATCTTAGATGTGAAATATATGTAAATTTAGGTGTAAGTTTTATCTTGTACATGTGAATTTAGAAGCATGATACTCTTGGAAATAAGTGTTACTTAAACTTGATTAAATTATTACATAAATCCTTTCATTGCAAGTGACATAAGTAAGGGACCATTCCGAACCCAACGGTTTGAGGTCTTCCCTTGCGAGGGGTGAGTGCGGCCTTAAATCTCATTTTCCCGGTTCACACCGGGTGGCGACTTCATTATTCTCCGGTTTAGTCCCCCGTGGCTACTCCGTACTCCCAACTAGGCCGCGAGCCTAGAACAGCATGCGTCGCCCAGTTTTTGTGTCCCACAGTCTGGCGACTCCACTGGGGATAGAGAATCTGCCCCGAAATATTGTCTTGTAATGTTTGGATTTATGTTCTAATTGACGGTGTCTATAGTGGATAAAATGGGGGTTTAATCAAGGGTATTTTGAGGCTAGGTAATGGTTTGGTGTCTTCCTTCATTCACTACCTTCCTAGAAGGAAAAGCTGTTAAGGCACCTATATAGCCATCTACCCTTAGCCTATTGTGATGGACTAATTTGGAGGACTCGTTTTTTATTCCTGTCACCAAGCGATTAGAGCCTAAGAGGCTAGGGTACTTAAGAGAGCCTCGCTCCACCCTCCCTCTGGGGAATCTACAACGGGAAATCCATTTGACAGTCAGTCACACACCATAGCTCATTGGCACGTACCTTAGTGTATAAAAAAGGGTGCGCTCACTTGGTCGCTCGAACCCTTGATTGGGGAGACCTAGTTGTGGGCCATCCTTCGCCAGTGAGAGCCTTTGTCTACACTCTTGCGAACCCACCCATAGACCGGGTTTGTATGGTTAAAGTAACAATTATTTCCTTGAATATGTGCTTGTGGACCATCCTCATTTGGATGCAGTTGGACTATTGTCAGAAATGCGAACTTGCTGGGCCATTTAAACTGGGGCGAGTTCGTACCTTATGACCATTAGGCCCAAAGCTTCTGAAATGTTGATGGGCCATTCTGTAGAAATCATTGTATTATGTTTGCATTATCTTTCTTTTATGCTTGTGTTTGGGAACATCGTCGTTTGGATCCATTTGGACCATTTTTCATGGGATATGGGCTTGTTGGGCCATTTAAACTGGGACAAGAACGTATTTTATGACGATTGGGACAAGGGCTTCTAAGTGATTGATGGGCCACTTAGTGCTTGTGTTCGGAACATTACCATTTGGATTTAGTTGGGCTCCTTGCCATGAGATGTGAACTTGTTGGGCCATTTAAACTAGGACGAGTTCACTCCTATGACAGTTAGCCCAAAAGCTTCTAAAATGATAACGGGCCGATTTGTTTGAAAATTTTAGTTGATTTAGTATGTTATATATGTTACATGCATCTCATGCACCTCATACATACATATGTCATGTTAACACCTTCCATATCTCAAAAAGACATCATAGATACCGTTTGGGTTAGAGAAGGAACAAGGCTCATTAAAAGAACAGTAACAGTCATGAGTGAATCCGGTAATGAGGTATCCCGTATGGATCAGTTAGAGAATGGTCTCGCTAAGATTACTGAACAGTTGCAAGCCTTGACTACTGCTGTGGCTGGTATGGCTGTGCCCCGTACTGGGGTAAATTCTGAGAATGTGAGGTGTGAGGAGCCTCCGAATGGGTTGGGGGATGATATCCCCACTTTTGATGATGATATGGCAGAGTATGCAGCAGGTAGAGTATCTGGATCTTAGGCAGAGTTACAGAAGCTCCGGGATCAGGTTGAGTTGGTTACCCGCAAGATGAGGGGTAAGAATGAGGATTTGCTGGATTATAACACACTGACTTTCGAGGAACAGTTGCCGGCACAGTTCAAGATGTCTGATATGGCTAAGTTTAACGAGAATGGGGATCCAAGGGTGCATCTCCGATAGTTTGTATCAGTCATGAGTTCAGTTGGCTTATCTCAGCGCCAAGTGCAGAAAATGTTTGGAATGTCGCTCGAGGGAGCTCCCGTGGTGTGGTACCACAGTTTGGAGAAGAAAGTGAAGGAAGATTGGAGGGAGTTGGCTGATGCTTTCCTGAAGCAGTATGTCACTGACCTAGAGATCGATCTGTCACTCCGTGATCTGGAGAATGTTAAGCAGAAATCGGAGGAGAGTTTTAAGGAGTATGTGGACCGGTGGAGGGGTCAGTTGTTGAAAATGCAAACTAGGCCCTCGGAGAAGGAACAGATTAAAATGATCATCAAGGGCACCAAGCCCTCCATCTATGGGAAGCTAAGGAGGATGACCTCCATGATTACTGATTTTCGGCAGTTGAGGGAAACTGTCATGGATATTGAGGAAGAAGAGGCTGAAAACAGAAAATTCTATGGTCTGGACAGGAGGCCCATTGGGGGGACATTGGGAACAAAGCCCATTTCTGCTGAGATTGCCGCTATCTGGAACCGGAGATTCTCCAACTTGGGTAGGCCCTTGTCCAAAGTATTGGAGAAGTTGAAGAGACAATGACTTCTGTCACCCCTAGAAGCCAAACCATTACCCAATCCCCCACCATCACATTATAACCTAAGCCTTTACTGTCACTTTCACCAACAAAAGGGCCATGACACCGACAACTGTGCCCGACTCCGCCATGAAATCCAAGACCTGATAGACTCCAAGAAAATACCTGACCCAGAAACAGGTTATCCTGACACACACAGAAACCCCTTACCCAACTACCGTGCCGTACCACCACCAGCCTATATGATCAATTCTGGCCTCCCAGAAGACCTTGTCCTAAAATCCTTTCACCCTCAAGCCTTTTGCCTGGGAATCTGGGATAGTACTAGTGAAGATGAGACTGAGCAAGGGAAAAACTTTTGGCTTGATTTCTCTAGCAGTGATGAGGAAGAAGTGAGGGGAATGACGCGCAGCGGTCGTTTTTACAATGATATGGCAGAAAAGGGTAAGGAAGTTTTGACAGATGGTAGAGAAGTGGTTGAGACTGCAGAAAATACTGAGGGAGATTTAGTGCTGAGGCAATTGAGGAAAACTAGAGCACAAGTGAGTATCTGGGAACTGTTATGTGCATCTCGGGAGCATAGACAGGCCATGGTTGAGGCCTTGAGCAAGATTGTGGTACCGGAAGACGCCAACCCTGCAATGTTTGTTGGGTCAGTTCAAAAAGAAGCTTTGCAGATATCTTTTTCTGAGGATGAACTCCCGGCGAAGGGGAGAAATCATAATAGGCCTCTATTTATCAGGGCCGAGGTGAGGGGCAAGAGAACTTCATGTGTGATGGTGGATGACGGTTCGTCCATCAATGTGTGCCCGCTGAAAATTCTGGCGAGATTGGGTATGAAAGCAACAGACTTGGACCCCTCCAGCATGACTATTAAGGCTTATGATGACAGTAAAAGGGGAGTCGAGGGTACTTTTGTGGCTATGGTCAAGGTAGGCCCTATTGAAGATGAAGTTGAGTTTACAGTGCTGGACATCGATAATGTGGAATAGACTAGTATTACACTTGTGCGTGTTATGTGAGATCATAACGGCATAGTTCTCATATATTTGGGTATAGGATACTCATGCAAGTGTAATAGAAGGTAGTGTTTTATCGATGGTACGGAAAATAGCTTCGCTCTGGATAGACCCTTCAGAATTCCATTGGTAGTATGACTATGTGTCTATGGAAGTCCGAAATCAGGGTAGGTGTATTTGGTCTTAACCTGAGACTTGCACCGCTAATACTTGCGACAATTGGTATGCTTTAGTTTTGGTCGTCCAGGGCTTTAACCGGTTCTGTGTACGCCTCTGCTAGGTATATTGAGAATCGTAGTGTATTGGGTGTGATGTCAAGACGGAAGTATCACTCCAGTCATAGTAGAGATGATGTCACGTAGGATACGGTACTAGTGCTCTTAAGTACTGCAGTCATCGGGATATTATGACTAGGTCATGTATATCCGATAATAGAGACTATTTACCAGACATCCGACATGTGCTTCGTACGGGGTAGACACATTCCAGCCCCAGGCCTAGCACGTGACAATCCGATACTGGATCGCAATACGCAATACTACGTATACTACGCCTGACATAGATTATATATTCCATGAAGAATATTTTCGGAGAATTGGGTAGGCACGGTGCTTTGCTAGAAGCCAACCATGTCTTGTAAATCAGTAAGCATGTGGTACGAGGTACGCACGTATTCGGATAATCCGATGACCGTATTTACTGCCAACATATCCAGGGATCTCTTGGGTCGCTTCCCAAAGATTCACCGATGACAGTTGATTTAAATTAGAATTAATCTGGGATTAATTAAGAGAGAAAATTAATCTGGGATTAATTAAGATGGAGAAAATTAATCTAGGATTAATTGAGGTATTATTTAATCTGGGATTAAATGTGTTCGGAAGAGAGAGAACGCGATTAATTTGGAATTAATCGGTAGAATAAATTTAATAGTTAAATTTGATTTTTCTATTTAATTTATTCGTATGGGCTAAAATTAATATATCGGATATATTAATATGAATGGATTTCATTACGAAATTAAAGTCGGACTTTAAAATAACGAACGAATTAATTTAGAATTAATTCGTAGACGACATTCGTAATATATTTGCGAGGCATCGTTATTTAATTAAACTAGATTTAATTTTTTAGCGATGAGAATTCGTTTAATCGGATTAAACGGATCCGAGCCGCGGCAAATGTTCGTAGAGACATTTGAATTTTGAATTCAAATGTGGGGCCCACTTTAAATGTGGTAGTTTGAGGAGTGGTTGGCATTTATGTCATACCATCCACTTTCCAACCACCTTGGAATGGTTTTGGCAAAACCATTTACCCAACCACCTTGTTTAGGTGAAAAGGGTAAAAGGGATTTTACCAAAACCTTCTCTCTCCCTCTCATTTGTGTATGCTTCATACAAAACACACTTGGAACAAAATGGAAACCCTAATACACTCTCAAATGGGCGTGAACTTGGTGTCCATCTTCTCTTTGATTTTGTGGCAAAATCAACAAAGCTAGCACTTGGATAAATCAACTAAGGTGATAGGGAAACTACTTCAAGAGTTGGAATCATCACTTAAAGCTTGGATCTTGGAGATCTCTTCTCAAAATTTTAAAGCTCAAATCCGTTCATTGTAAGTATATTCCGCAACTTATTTTGAATTTATGAACACCTTTACATGCTTATTAGATCCTTGGCATGTTCTAGGAACACTAACAATGGTATCAAGAGCCAATTTTAAGCATGAAATTTTAGGGTTCATGAGACTAAAATTTGGGGCTTTTATGTTTTGAACATGATTTCTTCAAATTGATGATTTGAGCATGCTTAGATTATGTTAACTTAGAGTTGTGCGTGATTAAATTTGAGGAATTTGATTGGATCAAAAATTTTAAATTTCCTTAGTATGGCCGAAAGTTACACAGTGGACTGCACTTTGATTTTTCAATTTTTACACCATTGGATGTGTTTAAATGCATGATAAAATGTTGATTGTTGGTTTGATTAGATTAGAATCAAAGTCAGTAATGTTTATATTAAATCAAAGAGCATGTTGAGCATGAAATGATGAATTTAGGATTCAATTTGTGTTGAGCATGAAATGATGTGTTTTGGCTTCAATTTGTGTTGAGCATGAATTGATGGATTAAGCATGATTAATTAAGTTAATTGGTATTTTGGGAATATGGAGTTTAATTAATTAATCATGGCTAATACACTTTAATTAAAATAATTGTGATATTTGGAATATTATAATTATGTTAATAAGCCTTTAATTATGAATTGGGCTAAAAGTGTGTATTTGGGCTTAATGGGCTTGGTTTGACTAAGTTTGGTTTTGGACTTTTGGATTGGATCCAATTGGGCCCAAAACCAATTCCATAAAGTCCAAATACATCACTTGGCTCTTTAAAGAATTTAATTGGGCCTAATGGGCCTAAATTGATTTGTTGGCAATAGGGTGATTCCTATTGGGCCTTGGCATTTTGGGTTTGATCCATTATGGCCAAAGCCCATGCCTTAAGAATTAATTAAAAGCCCATTGGACTTTAATTAAAATGACATTGGATGTATTGGGCCTTTGAGACCCATTAAGATTGGATTTGTAATCCAAGTCTTTAAGGCTTATAAGTAAGTGTAAATATTTAATTTGGAATTAAATTGGAATTAGTATTGAATACAAATAAATTGGATTTAAAGTTGTAGTTCGATATAATTCAAGAATACGTACTTTAAGTATTTATTCTTAAACGAGTTGGACTCATGCAAATCAAATCATTGTTTGAACATTGGATGGTCATTAATTCAAAGATTAATTAATTGGATTAGATTGATTGAATAACATGATTTGTATGAATACATGACTGTGTTGTATGAATAATGTATATCGGATGGATATTAGAAGGGCAAGGGCAGTTTTGGAAATTGTTGTAATAAGTTTAGAATTTATTAAATTGGACCTACGTGTCCAGCCTTTTATCTCATTTCTCATTGTATTTCTCTTATCACCTATTCCCCTCAATGTAAATGAGGTTTCTTTATTGTATTATGTAATTGGGTAGAAGTTAGAATAGTTCTAGCCGGGGAGAGGAAATGGAGTGATTTGTTCTAGGAACAATTTGTGACATATCCATCCGCATATCATTATTAATTTATTTATACTCGCTTTATTATGTGTTTAGAATGCATGTTTAAGGGTGTATGATGATGAGACCTTAACAAAGATAATAAATTGGTTGCCAATTTGCACGCGAAAAACCCTCAAAACATATTAAGCATTTTTCCTTCCATTGAGTGATTCTTACTCAAGATCCAAAGTTGGCATTGGTTTGTTGGCCAAAGTCAAGACCAACTTATCCAAATATGAGGCCAGTAAAACAGAAACTCCGACGGATGAGACCAGAATGGGCTGAGAAAGTCAGAGAGGAGGTTAGGAAACAGATAATTGTGGGGTTCCTGGAAGTAGTAAAGTATCCTAAGTGGTTGGCTAATATAGTGCCGGTGCCAAAGAAAGACGGGAAGGTCAGAATATGTGTAGACTACAGAGATCTCAACCAGGCTTGTCCAAAAGATGATTTTCCTCTGCCGCATATAGATGTTCTGGTTGACAGTGCGGCTTTATCTACCATGTATTCATTTGCAGATGGATTTTCAGGTTACAAGCAGGTTCTCATGGCTGAGGAAGACAAACATAAGACTGCATTTGCTACTGAGTGGGGTACTTATTGTTACAAGGTTATGCCGTTTGGGCTTAAGAATGCGGGGGCTACTTATCAGCAGATGGCCACTACACTTTTCCACGACTTGATGCACAAAGAGATTGAGGTGTATGTGGATGACATGATGGTAAAATCAGAGACAAGAGTTGGGCATATTGAAGCACTGGAAAGGTTCCTTCAGAGAGTTGACAGATATAACCTGCGGCTTAATCCCAAGAAATGTGTGTTTGGGGTGACATCAGGGAAATTGCTTGGTCATACAGTGGGAATGGGCGGAATAGAGGTAGACTCCGAAAAGATCAAGGCAATCACATAAATGCCTGCACCGAAGACAGAAAAATAAGTCAGAGCATTCTTGGGGAAGATTCAGTACATCAGTCGGTTCATCGCCAAGTTGACATCAGTATGTGAGCCTATCTTCAAACTGTTGAGAAAAGATCAGCCGGTGAGATGGAATGAACAGTGGCAGACGGCCTTCTACAAAATCATAGAGTACTTGGTAAAGCCTCCTGTATTGAAACCTCCGAGACCGGGCAGACCTTTGGTATTGTATTTGGCTATAGAATCAGAAGCACTGAGGGCAATGATGGTACAGGCTGATGAGACAGGGGTAGAACATGCAGTCTATTATCTGAGTAAGAATATGCTCCCGTATGAGGCTCGATATCAGGAAGTTGAGAAGATCTGTCTTGCAATGGTATGGGCTTCCAGAAAATTACGGCATTATTTCCAGTCATACAAGATCCAGGTAGTGGCAAAGTAAAATCCTTTGAAGTATCTTCATTCGGTGCCTTCACTAGTGGGAAAATTGGGCAGATGGTTGGTATTGCTGACGGAGTTTGACATTGAGTATCTCACCTCCAAAGTGATCAAAGGGCGAGCAGTAGCAGAGTTTCTGGCATTGCAACCTGTTGAGGGGGATCAGTATAAGTTTGAATTTCCAGAAGAAGAGATCCAAGCAATAACAGTCCAGAGATAGAAGATGTATTTTGACGGAGCAGTGAATTACAAGGGAGCCGGAATTGGGATCGTGATAGTGACCCCCGAGGGAGAGACTTTTCCTTTGGCCAAGAGGTTGACATTCAGAGTGACTAACAACATGTCCGAGTATGAAGCATGTGTTTTTGGTTTGACGGCATTGATAACCTTGAAGGCCGGGAGTGTGGAAGTCTACGGAGATTCTATGTTGGTGGTCCAGCAGATGCGATGAGAATGGGAATTGAAAGAAGAAAGGTTGAAACCTTACCTTTTTCACCTCAGAAAGTTTGCACAGGTTATCCCCGAGTGTAAGTTTCAGCACTTACCGAGAGAAGAGAATCAGATGGCAGATGCATTGGCTACACTTGCAGCAACTTGGGAAAATCCAGAAAAGTTAGTGATGAGACCGTTGATACTGACAACAGCAAACAGACCTGTTTATGAGATAGAAAGAATTCTGGAAGTTGAGGTCGACGATGGTAAACCTTGGTATTATGACATTCAGAGGTATCTGGAACATGGTGAACTCCCGGAAGGGGCAGACAGAAAAGACAAAATAGCCATTCAGAAGTTAGCTTCCCAGTATGTGACTTTGAAAGGGGAACTGTACAAGAGGCAAGCAAACGGTATTCAGTTGAAGTGTTTGAGAAAAGAAGAAGCTCAGCATGTAATGGAAGAAATACACGCCGGGGTATGTGGTCCGCACATGAACGGGTTGAATCTATCCCGCAAGATAGTGAGACAAGGTTTTTATTGGTCAACCATGGAAACAGACTGCGTGAAGATGGTAAAGCACTGTCATGACTGTCAAGCACACAATAATTTGAATCACTTACCGCACACAGAGTTACACGGGTTGTCAGAGCCGTGGCCTTTCTCAGCATGGGGAATTGATATGATTGGAGAAATTCGACCAAATGCATCGAATGGGCATCGCTTCATAGTAGTGGCCGTAGATTACTTCTCGAAGTGGGTGGAAGCCGAATCATTCCGCAATGTTACAGCAAAACAAATGGCAAAGTTTATAGCTCGGAACCTCATTTGTCGTATGGTATGCCGCATCATGTAGTGACAGACAACGGAGTTCAGTTTCAAGGAGAGGCGAAGGCAATGTTACAGAGGTACGGGATAGGCCACCACAAGTCATCACCGTACAGGCCGCAGGCAAATGGGGCAGTTGAGGCAGCCAACAAGACTATAAAGACGATTTTAGCCAAGATGACAGAAAACTGCAGAGATTGGGCCGAGAAACTACCATATGCTTTGTGGGAGTACAGAACATCAGTAAGAACAGCAACAGGGCCACACCTTACTCTTTGGTCTATGGAATGGAAGCAGTGTTACCAGTGGAAGTGGAAATACAGTCTATGAGGGTTTTAGCAAAGGCAGAATTACCGGAACCAGAATGGGCCGCACAGAGGTTTGATCAGTTAGCACTGCTGGATGAGAGGAGAACGAAGTCTTTGTATCACATGCAGTTGTATCAGAAGAGACTAGCCCGGGCATTTAACAAGAAAGTACGTCCCACCAAGATCAGAAATGGTGATTTGGTACTTAAGCAGTCGAGGCCGTCGACGACAGATCCGAGAGGAAAATTCAGACCTAACTGGGAAGGACCTTACATAGTGCAGAAGGTAATGGGAAATGAGGCAGTGAGGTTATCAGACTTGGAAGGAAACGAGTTCACCGAGCCGATCAACGTGGACAGATTGAAACAGTACTTTGCCTGAGGAAGAAAGGACCGAGCAGTCACCAAGGGAATTGGTAGAAGACCTAACCCAACGGAGTAGGAAAATCATTCATGCATACACGTAACATTGCATTCTTTCCGTGTTTGTTTTTGTTTTGTGTTCGCAGGTTCGAAGAAAATAGAAAGCGGCAGAAATTAGCCAAACAGCGTCAACACAGTTTCAGTTTTGGGGATGAGTCCCAAGGGGCGAGGCCCACATCAGCATCAGTTTGGGGCGAGGCCCACGTCAGTATCAGTTTGGGGCGAGGCCCACATTAGTATCAGCTTATGGGCGAGGCCTACTTTTGTCAGCGGTGTTGGGTCGAGGTGCCCAGGGTCGAGGTGCCCCCGTTGTCGGTTGTAGTTCTGGGATGCGTCCCAGGGTCGAGGTGCCCACTAAATCATCAGTTTGAGGGCGAGGTCCCTATTGTCATCGGTGTTGGGTCGAGGTGCCCAGGGTCGAGGTGCCCCCGTTGTCGGTTGTAGTTCTGGGATGCGTCCCAGGGTCGAGGTGCGCACTACATCATCAGTTTGAGGGCGAGGTCCCTATTGTCAGCGGTATTGGGTCGAGGTGCCAGGGTTGAGGTGCCCCCGTTGTCAGTTGCAGTTAGTGGGATGCGTCCCAAGATCGAGGTCCACTGCAGCACCAACTCAGCTCGAGGCAGCAGACGAGCCAGGTAAGTGAAAATGCATTGCATAACTTTGATAGGATTGTTCAAAGTCAGACACTGCACAAGTCCCATCAAAGTGGAGGCACTACCTTTTAAGTCATTGTATTTTTGCATGTGAAACCCGATGATGAGTCTCAATTGGAGGCACTACCTTTTAAGTCGCGGGAGCCACGGGAAACGGACGTCGGAAGGGAGGAGTCAAGAATTGACTCATATTCGGATTAAGTTCGCTGGTTTAGCTTCGGGTTACTTGTTGGTTTTCCGTTTTGAAAATTATTCCCGGCCCAAAACACTCACAAATCACCTAACCTCGGCCCAAAATCCCCGCAAGCCCCTTGGCCTTGACCCAAAACCCCGTAAGCCCACACACCTTGTCCACACAAACCGAACCCACCAACCAAAGGCCCACACGCCCCAACCAAGGCCCACACGCCCATTCACCATAATACACACCCAAATTAAATTAAATATTAAATTAAATATTAATTAGATAATGTATTTGAATTAAATAAAATATTTAAACCATTTACCAATTAAATAAAACATAATATATAATCATACATAATTTAGACCAATCAAATATATTAACTTCCTAACTAAACAAAATCACATACTAAATTAAAAAGATGATATGCCTAATTAAAATCAATTATAACAAATAAAAAAATTGACTTCCTAATCTAACAAATTAAATGCATAATCCTAACCAATCAAAAATATTGTATTCCTAATCTAAACCAAATTTGTCCCCCCTCAATCTTTGACTTTCCTTGCTCAACACAAAATCAAATCCCTTCCTTGTGAGACAAGGTGAAACCCTAGCCCTTCTCTATATAAACCACACTTTTCCAAGGCATTCCCCCTCCTAGTTTACGCCCATCACAAGAAATAAAGAAGCAAAGAATTTCCAACCCCCTCTCCAAGCTCTCCATTCACGCATATTACACAAAAAATATAACAAATTTCTCTTCATCTCCTTCCCATACTTGACCAAAAAACACAGCCCCATAAGCCTCCCTCACATCACCGAAAAACACACCAATACAGCAGCCCCTTGCACGCCAAAACAACATCCCAGTAAACCTCCCTGCATTACCGAAAAACTGCACTTCTTTTAGCCCTAATATTACCGAAAACTACCCTAAAAAAAACTGCATAATTACCGAAAATATTAGCCCTCAAAACAGTCCCTAAAATCCCCAAACCAGTGACAAAAATACTGCACTTAAAACCCACAAAAAACACCCAAAACAGTCTCTTATACACCTGAAACAATGACCAATAATACGGCAGCGAAACCATGAGGAAACAGCAGCAAAACGGAGTCAAAACAGTAGCTTGAGTAGCGAAACAGCGAGGTAAAACGCAAACGAGTGAACCAGAAAAGTTGCGGTGTGATAGCCCTTCCGACGGCCGTGAAACGCGAGTTCGAAAGTCGACATAAAAGGTTAGACCTGAGGGTATTTTCCACATTCGTTTTCTGTTTTATTTGTATTATTTATTGAGTATTGCTTGCATGATTGTTATGTCGAAATGCATGTTGTGGCCCTTGAGTAGATAAATATGCATGGATTATGAGATATTGTATGTTGTGGCTTTGGAATAAAATGAAAGATGTGTCAACTCTCGCGGTATATCGGATGGAAACCCGGACATAAATTTCATAGCCGATTCCGAATGGACGGTAGTATGATATGTACTCGGGATACAACTCCACGTACCGCTTGAGTAAACGACACTTTCTTTTGGTTTATATTGCTTTGATATATTTATTTTTCGTCATTTGAATTCCGCATGTTATTTGTATGCATGATGCAATCGAGCGCATGGGCTTAGTAAGTCGGATTAAAGGTCCCCTATTTGGAGGGGTTAAAATCCTTTGCCACGATGCTTTGCCGTGCCGGTTGATGTGTGTTCGGTTGAATGTGAGATATGTTCAATCGGGCATACTAAGTTTGATGTGATTGTCTTTATTTTTATATGTATGATGCGATCGAGCGCATGGGCTTAGTATGTCGGATTAAAGGTCCCCTATTTGGAGGGGTTAAAATCCTTTACCATGATACTTTGCCGCGCCGGTTGATGTGTGTTCGGTTTGGTTGGATGTAATAAATGTTCAATCGGACATACTAAGTTTGATATGATTGTCTTTATTTTTGTATGCGTGATGCGATCGAGCGCATGGGCTTAGTAAGTCGGATTAAAGGTCCCCTATTTGGAGGGGTTAAAATCCTTTACCATGATACTTTGCCGCGCCAGTTGATATATGCTTGGTTGAATGTAAGATGTGTTCAATCGGGTATACGAAATTTCATATAGTTATCTTTATCTTTGTATGCATTGTAACGAAAGGCGCATGGGCTTATTGTGTTGGATTAAAAGGTTCTCCATTTGGGAAGAAAAGCCTAAAAGGCTACCTTTACCACGATATTTGCCATGTCTTTCATCTATTGATTGCATCGTTTATCCCTGTCTTGGCTCGACCTATTGTCATTGGTGTACCCATATCCCCTGCCCTTCACACTCCAACGTAGCCTGCCATAAAGCCTTCAAGCCAAGTCCATTTACCGCCACCTGCCCCCTCTACACAATTCTCACTTAACGACAACGCCACATCCCAATTCACGTAGCTCACTCACATTGCTCCCTTCACGCACGCCGTAACAACGCAACATAAGCCCTTCAATTTGTTACCACTCGTAGCCCACTCACATCAGCACCTCACTGCCCAAATAATCACACATAAAGCCTCACTCACTGCCGCAAATCAGCCCCTTGACAGCCCCTAAAAACTGCCACAATCCAACACTCCTCACTGCCTAGTTCTATGCCCCATCACTGCCCAGTTTAGTCACATATCCACTGCCTAAAACCGCACCCTAAACGCCACATATTAGTCTCAGCCCGCGCGTAAGGCCAGCTACACCATTCATGCATGTATCATGAAATCCCATATAGTTATTCTTATCTTTGTACGCATCATAATGAAAAGCATGTTTATTCCATTGGTTGCATCATTTACCTTAGTCTTGGCTTAACGTATTACAATTCATATATCTATGTCATGATAACATTTGAGTATTAGTTCTTGCGGTATATCGGATGGAAACCCAGACATAAATTCCGTAGCCGATTCCTAATGGACGGTAGTGCGGTCTGTACTTGGGATACAATTCCACGTACCACTTGGAAAAGTGCTCACATGTGTGCTTGTGTGGTTAGTGCATGTGCTTTTGTTTTTCGTGAATATAATATGCCAATGAAGTTGTATGTTCGTTGCTACTTTGATGTACTTTCAAGCATGCAATCTTAGATGTGAAATATATGTAAATTTAGGTGTAAGTTTTATCTTGTACATGTGAATTTAGAAGCATGATACTCTTGGAAATAAGTGTTACTTAAACTTGATTAAATTATTACATAAATCCTTTCATTACAAGTGACATAAGTAAGGGACCATTCCGAACCCAACGGAGGTCTTCCCTTGCGAGGGGTGAGTGCGGCCTTAAATCTCATTTTCCCGGTTCACACCGGGTGGCAACTCCATTATTCTCCGGTTTAGTCCCCCGTGGCTACTCCGTACTCCTAACTAGGCCGCGAGCCTAGAACAGCATGCGTCGCCCAGTTTCTGTGTCCCACAGTGTCCATCATATGGTGATGAATGACAATGCTGCAGAACACTATTGACCTCCTCTTGTGGTACACAATGCCACAATAACTGATCAGCATAACGTTTCAATAGGTAAGGCTCATCCCAGACTTAGTGCTTGACTTCTTTGAAGAATTTCTTTCTTTGCTGATGTGTTCATTCCAATGGCCATTTCCCCGATACTATGTAGTTTACATAGTCAGCATACTATGTGACTTCCTGCTGCTTGATAACAAACAATTGTTCATCTGAAAAAGTTTCATTAATTGTCAGTTCATTACCAGTTGTACCTCCATTTTCGAGCTTTGACAAGTGATCCGTCACTTGATTTTTTGTTCCTTTCTTGTCTCGGATCTCCACATCGAATTCTTGCAGTAGAAGCACCCAACAGATCAATCTAGGCTTGGCATCTTTCTTTGCTATCAGGTATTTGATTGCTGAATAATCTGTGTAGACCACTACTTTGGGACCCAATAAATAAGAGCGAAATTTATCAAAAGCAAACACAATTGCGAGTAACTCCTTCGCTAGTTCCAAGCTTTCCACATGTGGTGTCGATCTGAAGCGAGAGGCTCCATGAAGATAGTTGATATATTCTAGAATATCATCATTTAATTCTCTGTAAGTTATGTTGGTGATACATGCTTCAAGTTTGTCAGTGAAAAGTTGCATTGCATCTGTTTTTTGGATGATACTATCTATTACATCAAGTCTGAAACATTCCTCATCTCGTTCACCATTTGGAAATTTCATGGCTTTGAAAATATTGAATGTTACTTCTTAGTTCTGCACCCTCATGGTTAGTTCACCTTTTGTACATTATTAATGGTTCGACCTGTAGCCATGAATGGTCTCCCAAAGATGATGGATACGTCTTTGTGTTCCTCCATGTCCAGGACAATGAAATCTGCTGGGAAAGTGAATTTTTCGACTTTGACCAGTACATCTTCCACTACACCTCTCGGAAATGTGAGTGATCTATCAACAAGTTGTAGAGTGACTAAGGCAGGCTTTGCTTCTCCAAGCTGTAATTTCCTGTAAATAGATAAAGGCATCAAGTTATTACTAGCACCTAAATCACACAAAGCCTTACCGAAGTAATGTTCTCCTATGGTGTAAAGGATGGTGAAACTGCCAGGATCCTTCAATTTTGGGGGAAGCTTCCTCTGAATGATGGCGTTGCATTCTTCTGTCAGTGCTACAGTCTTAATCTCCCAATCTTCATTTTCATGACAAAATATCTTTCATGAATTTGACATAGCTGGGCATTTGCTCCAATACTTCTGCAAATGGAATGTTGATATGCAGCTTTTTGAAGATCTCCAGGAATCGAACAAATTGCTTGTTTAGTCTGTGTTTCTGGAGACGCTGTGGAAAAGATGGTGGTGGAGTAAATCTTTTTCGATCTTTTTCTTTTACCTTTTTTTCCTCCATCTGTAGATCTGCTTGATTGCTTTCTTTTGGAACATTCTCAGTAGATACCTTGACTACAACATCTTTGTTGATTTCAGTGCCTCTTTTCAAAGTGATGGCTTGGCATTGCTCATTCCCTCTGTTCCTTGGATTTGGTTCTGTATTGCTAGGAAGGGTACCTTGCATTCTGTAACTCTGAGCATTGGCCAGTTGTCCCATTTGATTCTCCAGTGCCTTTATAGAAGCTGCTTGGTTTTGAAACATAGCATCATATGATACTGCTTGTTTTTGATTTAATGCTGCTTGGGCTTGAAACATAGCATCATATTTGGATTCTTGTTTTTTCATATGGGCAAGCACTTCTGCTATTCCTGGTTCTTTTTCATACTTCTGGCCTTTATTCTGCTGTTGGAATCCTGGTGGTGGATCGTTCTTTTGCCCTGAAGTGTTGGTCTATGCGAAATTGGGATGATTCCTCCAACCTGGGTTGTAGTATTGGAATACAGATTGTTTCCTTGTCTGTTGAAGTTGCTGACATAGTTCATAGTCTCATCATGTTGGATGTAAGATTCTGCCTCTGGTGCTCCTCCATATGGTGAACTTGTGGATTCAACATTAACTTACATGCTAAAAGTTTCCAGACATTTGCAAATCTGATCCAGCTTGGCATTCACAGCTGTGTTAGCTCATACTTCGTGGATTCCTGCTATTCGATGGACCATGCTCCTCTCTACTGGCCACAAGGAATTATTATTAGCCATTTATTCAATTAAGTCACAAGCTTGATCTTCTCCCTTTGCCATTAATGCTCCTCCAACAGCAGCATCTACTGTGGTTTTCATCAATCTAGAAAGCCCATTGTAGAAGGTTTGGACTTGTAGCTACTTTGCAATTCAAGGTGAGGACATTTTCGGAGCAGTTCATTGTATCTTTCTGATGCTTCACAGAGGGATTCTGAGTCATGTCGCACAAAGGATGTGATATCATTTCTCAGCTTTGTTCTTCTGGCTGGGGGGGGAAAGTATTTTTCAAGGAATTTGGTGGCAATAGTGTTCCAAGTTGTGATGGAACCTGCTGGTAGTGAATGGAGCCAAGCCTTAGCTCTGTCTTTCAAGGAATATGGGAACACATGCAGACGCATTGCTTCTTCTTCCGCTTGGTTGTAATTGAATGTGCCACAAACTTCCAGGAAGTTGCTGATGTGGGCATTAGGATCTTCAGTTGCACTTCCCCCAAACCAAACTGATTGTTGTATCATCTGAATGCATGTTTTGATGTCACAAGCATTTGCAGGTAAAGGAGGAAGTATAATACATGATATGAAGCCGTCAACCACCGGAATTATTCTGTCTCGAATGGGAATTGGTGGTGCTACCTCAAAAGGTTCAGGTTCTTGATTGTTCATATGATCAGTGCTTCTTGATCTTCTCGTCTTTCTCTTCTCAATTGTTTGATAGTTCTTTCAATTTCTGGGTCAAGCGGACGGATTTCAAAGCTTCTGTTTCTTCTCATGTAGTGTCTGAGAACCTGAAACACAAGAAAATAAAAACAATAAGTAAAAATAAATTAGACACAAGTAAAGTATTTAACCTCAAAATTAATAATAAAAGATAAATAAGTCCCCGGTAATGGCGCCAAAAACTTGATCGGTGAAATCACACATGTTACGCAAGCGCACATATCGTTCAAGTAGTATAAATATATCGATCCCACGGGGACTTATTACTAATTCTATTAATTTATGAAGCTAAATTTCTACAAGTATCTAATTGATTTGATTATTGGTTGGATGATGATTTTTATCTGAAACAAACAAGAAAATAAAACTATTGTAGATTTCAAAAGGAATTAATGATATGAAAATGTCCAGGGTTGTGAATCCTACCAATATTCTTCTAAAGATGAGTTGATTACCTTATGCTTATGTGATATTCTAGTTTATTAACTTGTAACACGACGATATGCAAAAGCCTCTTCTGATGGTCAGATGCAAACACCCAAAGTAACCCAATTAACTATATTCCTATGTTAATTAAGAAACTCTGAATTCATTAAGTTTAAGTTCCAATTATGGTTACCCACGCCCGATAGGTATATTCATATCCTGGAAGGAAATCTCTACGGTGAATGTGAAATCATGAGCTATTGAGTCTACGGCTAAACCTAAAATCTATTTTTCAAGTTCATTTTAAGTTTACCTAATCAATCTTATTAGTGGCCAATTAACAAGAAGCATTAAGAACTAGACTCAATAAATAAACCAAAATTCATACAAGACATAAGAAAAGTCAACTTATTAAATCATTGATATTGGTTTTCATCACAACCCTAGACAACGTATTTAGTTACAATACATACCTAGGATTACTAAAGACATAAATAAATAAAACATCATGCAATAAGTTGAAAACTAAAAAGTAAAAATTACAACAATGAAATAAAATATTGGGGTTTGGGGGTCCACTTTTATTATTTCAAATATAGAAATCTCTCTTATTATAATATATAAATTTATATTATATTACTAACCAACTATATAGGCGGTATCCTGATTAAGTCATATTTTAATTAATTTTAACCGACCATAAAGGCGGTATCCAATTAAGTCGGATTTTAAGATAATTTATATATTATAAAATAAGGGAGATTAATCTAAATTATCATAATAAAAGTTTCACCTTTCACCCCAGCAGAAAGAAGTTACCTACTCATGCTTAAATAAAAACACACACAATTTATTGCTAAAATAAAAAGAAAATACAAGAAAGCTGAAAATAAACAAACAAGATACTCTCTTCTTAGTATTCTAGAGAAATTCCCCAGAAAAAAGTATGAAGAATTCCTCTTATTTAGGCTGCTATTTATAGGCTCCAAAACAGGTGCGCGTTGCGACTCGCAAAGTCTTCTGCGTCGCGACGCGTGCTACAGTAAATGGCGGCTGAATTATTATATCGGCGTCGCGACACAAAAGGCTTCGGCGTCGCGACGCGTGCTACAATGATGACGTGTGTCGGCAGATGAATTATTGGCCCAATGTCGCGACGTGTTGAGGGTTGGGCGTCACGATGCATGCTACAGTGATGACGTCATTGATGACGCGTGTCGGCAAATGAATTATTGCTTCCGCGTCGCGACGCTCCTTGGAAATTCCTATTTTACCCTTTTTTATATGAATTTCTTCGTTTTAGCCCCGATTTGATTACAGTGAGTCCCGATATTTTATTTATCTATAAAATAAACACAAACACATCAAAACATTCATAAAACTCGAGAAACTATACGAAATATTAAGTAAAAAAACTCATCAACTCTTATGGGGATTGGTCTTGTGGTTAGGTTGCTTACCAGGTTTCCTAGTAAGGATATCTTGATTCGATTTTTCAGAAATGTTTTGAGCATGAACAAAAACAGCTTCAGAGGTAGATGTTACTTTATCATTAGACTCCATAAACCTAAACCTCTCTTATTACCAAGGACACCTCTAGACCCGACATATGACTAAGCTTACTAGAGCTATAGGATAACACAGATAATTGCGATCTTGTCTTATCAAGCTCATTTTCTAAGGTATTGACTTAACCTTCTAAAGTTTTATTTCTCTTCTTGTGAACAGCAATAACTATGAGGCTTTTCTCAAGCTTGGCTTAAGCTTCATTCCTATAAAGTTCAGCCTCTCTAAATTGCTTGGTGACATCAATATTGATCTTTTTGGTACCTAAACTTTCATTATATAAATCCGCATAAGCTACATGAAGATCACGTTCATACTTCGAGTCACTACTCTCAGAGGATCCAGATTTAGCCTCAATGTCAGCAGCCTCAATAGACTCCTCCTTGGAATTCACATCACTAGTAAAGCTCATGTGAGTGAAGATTTTTTCTGACTTAGAGTCATCAGAATCTTCCTTATCCTCTTATTCCTCATCCGTGAGAGGTAATCATAACATTTCCCCTAGATTTAATGTACACATGACATTCAGATCTGATATGTCCGACACCCTGACGCTCATGATATTTAATGACTTAGGGTTTCCTTTCTCTATCCTCTCTAGGCTCTTTTATACCCATTATAAGACGATTGTTATTGTCTCAAGGTTTCTCAGTCATTTTCGTATCAAAAACACGATCAATTTTCTTAAGGTTAAGAAATTTAACTCTCTTTACAAACATAGATACATTAGCCTTTGAAATAGAAGACATGAGGATTAAGTCTTCAATGGCAAATATTCTCAATTAGATGGAAATAATAAGGATTTAGGTTTTGGTATTATGTTTCCAATAACATGGTAAATAGGCCAATGCTTTTTTTTGTTTTGTAAATATATATACATATGGTTTCTAATCCTTCAAAAAAAAAAAATTAAAACACATCCAGGAAAAAATATTGAGATATTCGAATGTGGTGTCGAACATGTGCCACACGTGAGTTGATACGCAAAGCACATTCGAATGTGCTGAAGGTAGCAACATGCTTGTCAGCTCATTGGATGGGGACGTTCGAACGCTATATCGAATGTGGCACGCACGTGTGCTCGGGTTGGGGATGTTCGAACGCTATATCGCACATGACACGCATGTAATTATGTCATCCAATATCTTCCAAAAGCTATCTAAATACACCAAAATCATCATGATTCATCACGACTCAATTGGACATACTTTATTACGTAATTTTCCAATTAAAAATAGATCCAATAATATGGAACTTTAATAGTTATTTACTCTATCATGCCCTCTATTCCCTAATGAAGATTGGATGAAAAGGCTATTGGTTATTGTACAATAGCACCCATTGACCTGTTTTTTTTTTTTTTTATTTTTTTTTATTTTTTTTTATTTTTATTTTTATTTTATTTTTTTTTGGTATTCATATGCTACATCTAGATTTCTATGTTAAAGTTTTTTGTGTTATTTATTTATTAAGAAATTTACATAGACAATCTCTTCTATTTCTCTGTATCTAACCTCATTCTCCATCTAAATTAATGTTTTGTGTTATTGCTCCTATGCAAAATAACTATAACAATGGACAAATGTACATACAATGGACAAAGGAAAGAAATTTAAAAAAAAAAAATTAAGGTGTTTGGTAGATAGTCGTTAACAAAAGTAGCTAAAATATCAGTGTTAATAGAGTAAAAAAAATCCGTATAACTAATCTCATATGATGATTAATAAGAAAAGAATTTATTTGGTTTGGTAAAAGATACTTTGTGATAAAAATATTTTTCAAATCAAATTCTCTTGTTTCAGTCCACTATTTACATAAAATTTATCACAAATATAAAATCATCATAATAAGAAATTTCGAACTATACAATAATACAAGTTTTCCGGTCAAATTAGCATAAGTTTCGCGGTACGATCATTGTATAGTAAAAATTTTCAATGGTTAGATGCACTGCCCTAGAATTTACCATTAATTGATTCAGATGAGATGTGGCTCTTAGATTTATTATTATATTCATTCATTCATTCACAAAGAATTCATGTACTGGTAACTTTAACGTCAAAGCTATGTAGGACACAACAAGAATCAAATAGATGATTAATTAATGTTTTATTATATGACCTTTATTCAATGAAATCAATTTCTCCAAAGAGATTAACTCAAGACTGCCCATCGGGTTCAAAACTAAAATGCCGTCTAAATTCTCATCATTGAACATGGCATGCATAACCATTCATTAAAATTTTGCACAGAAGTTTAAAAGCTGGCCATTTATATTGAGCTATATAAATTACCGAGACTGGCCTTCTTTTGGCCAAAGCCTTGAAAGATGGCAGAAAAGAGCAAGTGTAAAGAAGATGAAGGAGATTCTTGTGTTCTCCCACAGTCACTGATGAAACTGAACCTGGGTTCTCCTAAAAAGAAACTTCTTGTTCTTAGTATTGGAGGTTTACTCTGTCATAGGGTCTATTGTAATGAAAGGTCAAGAGCTCTAATTTTACGCAGTCCTGATGCAATTTCTGGAAGCTATGAAGGTGAAATGGTTTCTGTTTTCGTTACAGTGCTTTTGTTTTCGTTTTTTTGCCCTTTATCTGTTAATCGTGTCTATATTTTTAAAAAATGCGGATGTCTGTCGCAGTTTATAAGAGGCCATACTGTACGGACTTCATGAAGTTTTGCCTGGCAAGATTTGAAGTTGGAATTTGGTCATCAGCCATGGAGTTAATTCTCTCTCTCTGTCTTTTATAATGTACCTGTTTTATAAGACTGAGCCTTGTCTCCTTAAGAATGAGCCTTGTCTCTTTTATGTAATAAACAGGAGGAACATGAATGATGCCTTGAATTGTATAATGATAGGCTTGAGAAGCAAATTACTATTTGCTTGGGTAAGTAATGATGTTTTAAGCTCACATTTTAGTTATATTTCCGTGGCAACTGACACTAATAATTATGAAATAAATGTTATACAGGATCAAAGCGAGTGTACCAATTCTGGGTTTAATACCTTGGAGAATAAACACAAGCCAATTTTTCTCAAGGAGTTGGCAGTGATATGGGAAAATATGAAGCAATATTCTCCATCAAACACATTGTTAATCGATACTGATCCCTGCAAGGCCCTGCTGAATCCTGTAATATATTAACAAACTTCGCATTGCAGAACAGATCGATCAATTTAATTTCACGGAGAGTTTCTTATCCAATTTTTCTTATATTGCAGCCTAACACAGCAGTGTTTCCTAATGAATACAGAGCAAGCAACGTCAATGATAGTGCTTTAGGTGAATTCAGTATATATATATATATATATGTATTTGCATATAGGGTTAAATGAAATTTGTTTGTTGATCGAACTTTTGTGTCAGGTCCTCAGGGTGAGCTGCGGCTCTTTTTGGATGGTCTGGCAAATGCAGATGATGTTATTTCTTATGTGAAAGAACACCCATTTGGACAGCCAGCAATCACACCAGAGCATCCTGACTGGTACTATTATTCGAAGATTGTCCGCAATAATACCAAGAACTAGTACACATTGTAAGTCAAAAATGCAAATTTGTCTTTAGGAAAGTTGAACAATCAGTACTTTCATCAAATAATAATGATCCTACAGCATTCCTAAAAAATTGAAAGCTGCAAATTGTTTCTAATCCTAACATTGAGGCAGCAACTTTGGAACATAATGTTAATCAAACTAATTGTTACAACAAAAATGTAAATAAGATTTGTTCATTCACTTGTTATGTCAGCCACTCCAAGCCTCCAAATTAACAACCTGCAATTAAGAAAAGTTGTTACATTGTAGCATTGAAATTTAAGCATTCTAGCTTGATCGTTCTAACAAGTAACGAGAAAACGTACTTTTACATATCTATTCACTGGGCAAAGACACATTGATATCAGGATATGGCCTCAGACTAGTTGTGGTTTCAGAGCCATTCCAACCTGCACTTTGAAAAGTTATGGAGTTTGGCGCTTGTTTATCATTTGTGACATTATCTACTCCAGCGTGGCTTTGTCCTGGTACTTGAGTTATAGCAGTCAAACAAGTCTCCACATCAGGGTTTGCTTGAGAAATAGGTCGTGCTGATGTTACTGCTTCTGGAGCACCTGCGGACATAGAAGGCATCATCTGCTCTCGATGGTGCTTCCTTTTATGCACTATGTACCCATTTGGCATGAAACTTCCTACCACAATCTACCGAATGAAGAGGACGACAAATGTAAGTCTTCACATGTGTAAACACCTAATTTATTCTCGTAAATAAAATTTGATCCTTGCATCCTTTCAACATAAAAGAAATACTTCTTTATTTGTTTAAATGTCTGTTTTTGAAGAAACAATTCCAAAAAAACATGATTGTTTGATACAAGAAAATAATTCACAAAATATTGGATTCATACCAGAAATTAGGAAGAAGTATTTGACTGCTACGGCAGTACTTGTTTGTTTAATTTCAAACATCTCAAGTAAAAAGGATCAAAGAACTTACCTGGATAGGGCTGGAAGCCATTAATAAACCAGCAACGCCACCGCCTATAACGCGCCCATCAGTTCCAGCCAACGAAACACTCAAACCACCAGTCCTACTTCTAACACCACCAGTATCAGAGACTGTGTATGAGCCAGATAATGTGATTATCTCAAAGCGACCCTGCAAAGAATATATAATGTAAAATTTTTCAAGACTATCACAATTGTAAAATTACATTAGATTACATAAAATGACATTATCTTCAGACGAAACAAGAACCAAGTGAATGGTCCCGGAACTTGTTAGAGTTATCTTCGTAACTGGCAGTTGGAATTGAAAAAAATCCTATAGTTTACAGAACACGTATATCAGAGTTTATATGATAAGACAGTTTAACATCTTAGTTATTTTCCACAGGTAACATTTTTTGGGAAATTTGAATTCTATAACCCTTTAAAACATGACTATTTCAATTACTGATAATTTGAATACTGTAATTGTAACTGTCCTTGCAGAGAAGAAATTTATGCTATATATATTATGAAAGGGCGCAATGACATTCTAATGCAAGCAAACAGACAATAAAAGGCAAAAAAACACGAAACGAAATTTCAGCAGCATCTGTTCTGTTCATAACACCTTAGGTTTAATTTGATCATACCTCATATGTCAAAATACCACCAGAAGAGCCAGGTTGGCGAATAGTAACATTAGAAACAGCTCCATTGGCAGAAAGAATGCAAATTCCTCGAGGACCCTTTTGAGAAAATGAAAGAATCTTCCCTGCAACATCCTGCAAATATGAAAGTTAGGATCTCCAATCCCCCATCATGTACTTTGAAGAAGATCCATAATCAGATTTATGAGATTTTTAACTAGTCGCAGCTAATTAATTAATCAAGCTACATGAAATAGCAAACATATATAAGATGGCCAATTTATCATTAGTGCCGTAGATTTGTACATTACCTCCCCAGTATTAACTGTGACAACATGGGGGGTGAAGTCCCCTCCAGCCGTGTTCGCAAACAACTCCCCTGCACAGATCAAAGCCCAAATGTGATATATACATCATCAGATTAAAAAAAGTCTAAAGAAAATTGCTAACATTTGAAAAAGCTAATGCATGCAACTCCTCATCTTTTTCCAAATGCATTCAGATCATCACAAGAAACTCCTATTCCATTATTAGTATAAAAAATTTCCTCTATTTTTGTAACAGCCCAGCCAGGTTGTTATTGGGTTTTGTAACTCAAAACATATCTACTAGATTAGAGAAACTCATGACATATAAACTAGTCTAAAATCCTCCTCGCTAGCGACGTGGGATATTACCATCTTCTCACTTAACGACCTAGCATCCTCATGAGGTATTATCATAAACATATCCCTCCACACATCAGATCGTGAGTCACACTGCCCGTCATGATTTTGTTTTTGGGCTTAAAACCCAAAATACATGTACTAGATTAGGGAAACTCATGGCTTATAAATTAGTCTGAGATCCTCCTTGCTAGTCATGTGTCATATTACAGGTTACAAATATACAAATTGGAATTCTTCTATGCTATGTTGAAATTAACATCTCAAAAGGAACCATAAATCAACCAACTCTTTCAATTCTTCAAACATGCATGCATTTATCAACTAGCCACCTATGTGGTTGTTAAGACAATGAAAGACACAAATAAACAAATAAACAAGAAAAATGAAACTACTGTGCAAGTATAATACTATTTTCTTTTCTTGTTATGTAACTTGAGTAGTATTTACACAACATAAAACAAAACTATCAAACCAAGTAAAATAATTTTTTCCTACATTTTCTTAGAAACCAAACAGAAATTAAATTACCTAAAGAAGCAAGAAGCTGCCAGTTACCAGAGCCAGGAGGCCTGCCACGACCCCTTTTTGAAGAAGAAGAAGAAAACTCAGGGGAATTAGGAGTCAAAGAAAATCCAGAAGGTGGTGATGACGTGGATGATATGACTGATGGGACCCTCAGGTTTCCATCAGAATCATACTTTCTTGGCCTCCCTCTCTTTTTCTTCCCAAACAAATCCACAGTACTGCCACCACTATTCCCTTGTGGTGCCGCCATTGTTGCCGCACCAAGATCATTATTCATTGCCTGTGGTGGCATAGGCTGCGGTAAAAACACGTTGCTGCTCACTGGTGGGGGTGAGTCAGTGTACGAGTCACCCCCTGGTGACCCAGATACTGTGCTCTCTTTTTCTTCCATTGAAGAGAAGATAGTGTTTTTGAAAATGTTATGCTTTTAAGTTTCTAGTAACAAAACAGAAGAGATTAAAGTGAATGTTTGAATAAATGGCGCCAGAAATAATTACTAAGGGCTTTTTGAAGTTTGGTATTTGGTGTTGGTGGTGACTGGTGAGGCGAGAAAATTTTATCAACGTCCCTCCATTAATGGAAAAGGGGAAAAAAAAAAAACACGAGACACTGTGAAGGGAAACACTGCTCTGTTTCTTGTCTCTTCACTCCGCACTCTTGATTAATACAATTACCATTTTGCCTTTAAAATACCCAACTTACCCTTGTATATTTAATAATTTAATCTCTTTTTATCATAATATATTTGTAATGGTAGAGCACAAACTCTTTTGTATGGTATTGTTGCATTTATTGGGGCTACATTGCATGTAGTGGGTAATCAAAAAATCAATTTGGTGAAGGTAAATTTTAATTTTTTTAATAGTGTTAGATATTTTTTATTTTAAAGGAGAAAGTCAAAATTATCTCATTAATAAATTAAATTTTTCATTAATTTATAAGATATATTTTAATATATTTTTGGATTGAACAGAGAGATTGTCTCGTTTCTTTCCATTATACTATTATTTTTTTCTTTCAACTAATACTATTATGTTATATAATAAATAACAATATGTTACATACTCTTTATAAATATATAAAAGTTTTTTTCCCTCAAAATTAAAATGAAAATTGAGTTTACATGAAACTTTTTGTGTTTCAAAGGAAAAAAATGGCTTCATGTACTATAAAAAGAAAAAAAGAAAAAAAAAACACTCAATTTTCATTGACATGAAACCATTGACATAAGATAAATAATGATAAATATTTTAAATTATTTTTAAAATAATATTTTAAATTGTTTTTTAAAATACAAAACTAACAATATATTTTAAATTATTTTTTTCCTTATGTGGTTGTAAATCAATAAGAATAGCCCCAAAGTGCATGATCTGATGATTTTCAAATAGTTTTACTTAACTTGCTATCAGGGTTCAAATCTCGAGGATGTAAATGGATAGAAAAAAAATTAAATTTGAACTTTACACACCCTTATCTTTTAAACAAATCAAGAAGAGTTTGAATGAGAGGCAATGATAAAGAGACTAAATTGAGATTAAAGAATGACAAAATCAGATGTCATTTTAGTTTATTTTATTTTTATTTACCATTTCGTTTAATCCTATTTCAATATTTTTATCATTTTCCTTAAATGAACGTGTGATTTTTTTTAAAAAAAGTTTAAGTTTAACAATTGGAAAATAATAATTTCAGAATAATAACAAAAGGGTCCCAAGTGTAATTGATCATAAAAAGGTGAAGGGCAAGATGGGAAAATGAAAAGAGCTGTCTAGGTTAGTGTCAAAAGAAAGGAAGATGGGGGGGTTTAGAAT
>SKCR01024554.1:0-34659 GCA_019454045.1 Zanthoxylum bungeanum
GGGCTTGTTGGGCCATTTAAACTGGGACAAGAACATATCTTATGATGATTGGGCCAAAAGCTTCTAAAACGCCAATGGGCCATTATATGTTTGTGTTTAGGAACATTATCATTTGGATATGGTTGGACTTCCTGCCATGAGATGTGAAATTGTTGGGCCCTTTAAACTGGGACGAGTCACTCCAATGACAGTTAGCCCAAAAGCTTTTAAAATGATGATGGGCCGACTTGTGTGAAAATTTTAATGAGTTGATATATTTTTTGTATCGCATGAATCTCATGCACCTCATGCATACATGCACCATGTTAACTCCCTTTTGTCTTGAAAGCCATCATAGATACCCGTTGGTTAGGGAAGAAGGCAGACTTGTCAAAAGACCGAGCAGACACCAAGAGTACCCGCAGAAGACCTAGCCCAACAGGATAGGAAACTCAATCATGCATGCATGTATACACGTAACATATTTGCATCTTTTTTTTTGTTCTGTTTTGTAATAACAGGTTTCAAAGGAGAAAAATAGAAAACGTCAAATGCAAGCCAACCAGAAGCAGCAACAGTACAATATCAGCAGTCTTCAGGAATGAATCACTGAGGCGAGGCCCATATCAGTATCAGTCTGGGGGCGAGGCACATATCAGTATCAGTCTGGGGAAGAGGCCCATATCAGCAGTATCAGTCTGGGGGCGATGTCAATATCATTAGTAGTTGGGGGTGAGGCCCATATCAGTATCAGTCGGGGGCGATTCCCATATCAGTATCAGCTGGGGGCGAGGCCCACATAAGTATCAGTTCGGGCGAGGCCCATATAAGTATCAGTTGGGAGCGAGGCCCATATCAGTATCAGTTGGGGGCGAGGCCAATATCAGTATCAGTTGGGGCGAGGCCCATGTCAGTATCAGTTGGGGCGAGGCCTATATCAGTATCAGTTGGGGCGAGGCCCAATCAGTAGCAGTTAGGGGCGAGGCCCATATCAATATCAGTTGGCGGCGAGGCCCACATCAGTATAAGCTTGGGGCGAGGCCCATATCAATATCAGTATTTGGGCGAGGCCCATATCAGTATCAGTCTGGGGACGAGGCCCATATCAGTATCAGTTTGGGGCGAGGCCCATATCAGTGTCGGTTCAGGGTGAGACCCATACCAGTATCAGTTTTGGGCGAGGCCCATATCAGTATCTGTCCGGGGGTGAGACCCGTATTAGTATCAGTCCGGGGGCGAGGCACATATCAGTAGTAGTTGGGGGCGAGGCCCATATCAGTATCAGTTGGGGGCGAGCCCGACATCAGTATCAGCTTGGGGCGAGGCCCATATCAGTATCAGTCTTGGGGCGAGGCCCATATCAGTATCAGTCGGGGGGCGAGGCCCATATCAGTATCAGTTTGGGGCGAGGCCCATATCAGTATCAGTTCGGGGTGAGACCCATATCAGTATTAGTTTGGGGCGAGGCCCATATCAGTATCAGTTTGGGGCGAGGCCCATATCAGTATCAGTTCGGGGTGAGACCCATATCAGTATTAGTTTGGGGCGAGGCCATATCAGTATCAGTCCGGGGGTGAGACCCGTAACATTATCAGTCCGGGGGCGAGGCCCATATCAGTATCAGTTGGGGGCGAGGCCCATATAAGTATCAGTTTGGGGCGAGGCCGTTATCAGTATCAGTCTGGGGGCGAGGACCATATCAGTATCAGTTTGGGGCGAGGCCCATATCAGTATCAGTTGGGGGTGAGGCCTATATCAATATCAGTTTGGGATGAGGCCCATATCAGTACAATTCAGGAACAAGGTCCATATCAGTACAATTCAGGAACAAAGCCCACAGTCAGCTCAGATCGGGGATAAAGCCCACATTCAGTAAGTTTAGGAACAAAGCCCACAGTCAGCTCAGATCGGGGATAAAACCAATATTCAAAACAGTTCAGGGATAAAGCCCACATTAACACAATCAGGGCTTGTGTTTGGGAACATGTTCGTTTGGATCCATTCAAACCTTTTCTCATGAGATATGGGCTTGTTGGGCCATTTAAACTGGGACAAGAACATATCTTATGATGATTGGGCCAAAAGCTTCTAAAACGCCAATGGGACATTATATGTTTGTGTTTAGGAACATTATCATTTGGATACGGTTGGACTTTCTGCTATGAGATGTGAAATTGTTGGGCCATTTAAACTGGGACGAGTCACTCCAATGACAGTTAGCCCAAAGGCTTTTAAAATGATGATGGGCCGACTTGTGTGAAAATTTTAATGAGTTGATATATTTCTTGTATCGAATGAATCTCATGCATCACATGCACCTCATGCATACATGCACCATGTTAACCCCCTTTTTGTCTTGAAAGCCATCATAGATACCCGTTGGATAGGGAAGAAGGCAGACTTGTCAAAAGACCGAGAGTAGCCACCAAGAGTACCAGCAGAAGACCTAGCCCAACAGGATAGGAAACTTAATCATGCATGCATGTATACACATAACATATTTGCATCCTTTTTTTGTTTGTTCTGTTTTGTAATAACATGTTTCAAAGGAGAAAAAGAGAAAGCGTCAAATGCAAGCCAACCAGAAGCAGCAACAGTACAATGTCAGCAGTCTTCAGGAATGAATCACAGAGGCGAGGCCCATATCAGTATCAGTCTGGGGGCGAGGCCCATATCAGTATCAGTCTGGGGAGAGGCCCATATCAGCAGTATCAGTCTGGGGGCGAGGCCCATATCATTAGCTGATGGGGGTGAGGCCCATATCAGTATCAACTGGGGGCGAGGCCCATATCAGTATCAGTCGGGGGCGATTCCCATATCAGTATCAGCTGGGGACGAGGCCCACATAAGTATCAGTTCGGGCGAGGCCCATATCAGTATCAGTTGGGGCCAGGCCCATATCAGTATCAGTTGGGGGCGAGGCCCATATCAGTATCAGTTGGGGCGAGGCCCATATCAGTATCAGTTGCGGGCGAGGCCTATATCAGTATCATTTGGGGCGAGGCCCATATCAGTAGCAGTTAGGGGCGAGGCCCATATCAATATCAGTTGGCGGCAGACTTGTCAAAAGACCGAGCAGCCACCAAGAGTACCGGCAGAAGACCTAGCCCAACAGGATAGGAAACTCAATCATGCATGCATGTATACACGTAACATATTTGCATCTTTTTTTTTTGTTCTGTTTTATAATAACAGGTTTCAAAGGAGGAAAAAGAGAAAACGTCAAATGCAAGCCAACCAGAAGCAGCAACAGTACAATGTCAGCAGTCTTCAGGAATGAATCACTGAGGCGAGGCCCATCATCAGTATCAGTCTGGGGGCGAGGCCCATATCAGTATCAGTCTGGGGAAGAGGCCCATATCAGCAGTATCAGTCTGGGGGCGATGTCAATATCATTAGTAGTTGGGGGTGAGGCCCATATCAGTATCAGTCGGGGGCGATTCCCATATCAGTATCAGCTGGGGGCGAGGCCCACATAAGTATCAGTTCGGGTGAGGCCGATATAAGTATCAGTTGGGAGCGAGGCCCATATTAGTATCAGTTGGGGGCGAGGCCAATATCAGTATCAGTTGGGGCGAGGCCCATATCAGTATCAGTTGGGGGCGAGGCCTATATCAGTATCAGTTGGGGCGAGGCCAATATCAGTAGCAGTTAGGGGCGAGGCCCATATCAATATCAGTTGGCGGCGAGGCCCACATCAGTATAAGCTTGGGGAGAGGCCCGTATCAATATCAGTATTTGGGCGAGGCCCATATCAGTATCAGTCTGGGGACGAGGTCCATATCAGTATCAGTTTGGGGCGAGGCCCATATCAGTGTCGGTTCAGGGTGAGACCCATACCAGTATCAGTTTTGGGCGAGGCCCATATCAGTATCTGTCCGGGGGTGAGACCCGTATTAGTATCAGTCCGGGGGCGAGGCACATATCAGTAGTAGTTGGGGGCGAGGCCCATATCAGTATCAGTTGGGGGCGAGCCCGACATCAGTATCAGCTTGGGGCGAGGCCCATATCAGTATCAGTCTTGGGGCGAGGCCCATATCAGTATCAGTCTGGGGCCGAGGCCCATATCAGTATCAGTTTGGGGCGAGGCCCATATCAGTATCAGTTCGGGGTGAGACCCATATCAGTATTAGTTTGGGGCGAGGCCCATATCTGTATCAGTTTGGGGCGAGGCCCATATCAGTATCAGTTCGGGGTGAGACCCATATCAGTATTAGTTTGGGGCGAGGCCTATATCAGTATCAGTCCGGGGGTGAGACCCGTAACAGTATCAGTCCGGGGGCGAGGCCCATATCAGTATCAGTTGGGGGCGAGGCCCATATAAGTATCAGTTTGGGGCGAGTCCGTTATCAGTATCAGTTTGGGGCAAGGCCCATAGCAGTATCAGTCTGGGGGCGAGGACCATATCAGTATCAGTTTGGGGCGAGGCCCATATCAGTATCAGTTGGGGGTGAGGCCTATATCAATATCAGTTTGGGGTGAGGCCCATATCAGTACAATTCAGGAACAAGGTCCATATCAGTACAATTCAGGAACAAAGCCCACAGTCAGCTCAGATCGGGGATAAAGCCCACATTCAGTAAGTTTAGGAACAAAGCCCACAGTCAGCTCAGATCGGGGATAAAACCCATATTCAAAACAGTTCAGGGATAAAGCCCACATTAACACAATCAGGGCTTGTGTTTGGGAACATGTTCGTTTGGATCCATTCAAACCTTTTCTCATGAGATATGGGCTTGTTGGGCCATTTAAACTGGGACAAGAACATATCTTATGATGATTGGGCCAAAAGCTTCTAAAACGCCAATGGGACATTATATGTTTGTGTTTAGGAACATTATCATTTGGATACGGTTGGACTTTCTGCCATGAGATGTGAAATTGTTGGGCCATTTAAACTGGGACGAGTCACTCCAATGACAGTTAGCCCAAAGGCTTTTAAAATGATGATGGGCCGACTTGTGTGAAAATTTTAATGAGTTGATATATTTCTTGTATCGAATGAATCTCATGCATCACATGCACCTCATGCATACATGCACCATGTTAACCCCCTTTTTGTCTTGAAAGCCATCATAGATACCCGTTGGATAGGGAAGAAGGCAGACTTGTCAAAAGACCGAGTAGCCACCAAGAGTACCGGCAGAAGACCTAGCCCAACAGGATAGGAAACTTAATCATGCATGCATGTATACACAGAACATATTTGCATCCTTTTTTGTTTGTTCTGTTTTGTAATAACATGTTTCAAAGGAGAAAAAGAGAAAGCGTCAAATGCAAGCCAACCAGAAGCAGCAACAGTACAATGTCAGCAGTCTTCAGGAATGAATCACAGAGGCGAGGCCCATATCAGTATCAGTCTGGGGGCGAGGCCCATATCAGTATCAGTCTGGGGAGAGGCCCATATCAGCAGTATCAGTCTGGGGGCGAGGCCCATATCATTAGCTGATGGGGGTGAGGCCCATATCAGTATCAACTGGGGGCGAGGACCATATCAGTATCAGTCGGGGGCGATTCCCATATCAGTATCAGCTGGGGACGAGGCCCACATAAGTATCAGTTCAGGCGAGGCCCATATCAGTATCAGTTGGGGCCAGGCCCATATCAGTATCAGTGGGGGCGAGGCCCATATCAGTATCAGTTGGGGCAAGGCCCATATCAGTATCAGTTGCGGGCGAGGCCTATATCAGTATCATTTGGGGCGTGGCCCATATCAGTAGCAGTTGGGGGCGAGGCCCATATCAATATCAGTTGGGGGCGAGGCCCACATCAGTATCAGCTTGGCGCGAGGCCCATATCAATATCATTCTTGGGCGAGGCCCATATCAGTATCAGTCTGGGGGCAAGGCCCATATCAGTATCAGTTCGGGGTGAGACCCATACCAGTATCAGTTTGGGGCGAGGCCCATATCAGTATCAGTCCGGGGGTGAGACCCGTATGAGTATCAGTCCGGGGGTGAGGCCCATATCAGTAGCAGTTGGGGGCGAGGCCCATATCAGTATCAGTTAGGGGCGAGGCCGACATCAGTATCAGCTTGGGGCGAGCCCATATCAGTATCAGTCTTGGGGCGAGGCCCATATCAGTATCAGTCTGGGGGCGAGGCCCATATCAGTATCAGTTTGGGGCGAGGCCCATATCAGTATCAGTTCGGGGTCAGACCCTTATCAGTATCAGTTTGGGGCGTGGCCCATATCAGTATCAGTCCGGGGGTGAGACCCGTATCTGTATCAGTCCGGGGCGAGTCCCATATCAGTATCAGTTTGGGGTGAGGCCCATATCAGTATTAGTTTGGGGCAAGGCCCATAGGAGTATCAGTCTGGGGGCGAGGACCATATCAGTATCAGTCTGGGGGCGAGGACCAAATCAGTAACAGTTTGGGGCGAGACCCATATCAGTATGAGTTTGGGGCTAGACCCATATCAGTATCAGTTTGGGGCGAGGCCCATATCAGTACAATTCAGGAACAAGGTCCATATCAATACAATTCAGGAACAAAGCCCACAGTCAGCTCAGATCGGGGATAAAGCCCACATTCAGTACAGTTTAGGAACAAAGCCCACAGTCAGCTCAGATCGGGGATAAAGCCCACATTCAGTTCAGTTCAGGGATAAAGCCCACATTCAATACAATCAGGGCTTGTCTTGGGAACATGGTCTCGTTTGGATCCATTCGGACCTTTTCTCATGAGATATGGGCTGTTGGGCCATTTAAACTGGCACAAGAACATATCTTATGATGATTGGGCCAAAAGCTTCTAAAACGCCAATGGGCCATTATATGTTTGTGTTTAGGAACATTATCATTTGGATATGGTTGGACTTCCTGCCATGAGATGTGAAATTGTTGGGCCATTTAAACTGGGACGAGTCACTCCAATGACAGTTAGCCCAAAAGCTTTTAAAATGATGATTGGCCGACTTGTGTGAAAATTTTAATGAGTTGATATATTTCTTGTATCGCATGAATCTCATGCATCACATGCACCTCATGCATACATGCACCATGTTAACCCCCTTTTGTCTTGAAAGCCATCATAGATACCTGTTGGTTAGGGAAGAAGGAAGACTTGTCAAAAGGCCGAGCAGCCACCAAGAGTACCGGCAGAAGACCTAGCCCAACACGATAGGAAACTCAATCATGCATGCATGTATACACGTAACATATTTGCATCCTTTTTTTTTGTTCTGTTTTGTAATAACAGGTTTCAAAGGAGAAAAAGAGAAAGCGTCCAATACAAGCCAACCAGAAGCAGCAACATTACAATGTCAGCAGTCTTCAGGAATGAATCACAGAGGCGAGGCCCATATCAGTATCAGTCTGGGGGCGAGGCCCATATCAGTATCAGTCTGGGGGAGAGGCCCATATCAGCAGTATCAGTCTGGGGACGAGGCCCATATCATTAGCAGTTGGGGGTGAGGCCCATATCAGTATCAGTTATGGGCGAGGCCCATATCAGTATCAGTCGGGGGCGATTCCTATATCAGTATCAGCTGGGGGCGAGGCCCACATAAGTATCAGTTCGGGCGAGGCCCATATCAGTATCAGTTGGGGGCGAGGCCCATCCAGTATCAGTTGGGGCGAGGCCCATTTCAATATCAGTTGGGGGCGAGGCCCATATCAGTATCAGTTGGGGGTGAGGCCCATATCAGTATCAGTTGGGGCGAGGCCCATATCAGTAGCAGTTGGGGGCGAGGCCATATCAGTAGCAGTTGGGGGCGAGGCCCATATCAATATCAGTTAGGGGCGAGGCCCACATCAGTATCAGCTTAGGGCGAGGCCTATATCAATATAAATTTTGGGTGAGGCCCATATCAATATCAGTCTTTGGGCGAGGCCCATTTCAGTATCAGTTTGGGGGCGAGGCCCATATTAGTATCAGTTGGGGCGATGCCCGTATCAGTATCAGTTGGGGCGAGGCCCATATCAGTATCAGTTGTGGCGAGGCCCATATCAGTATCAGTCGGGGGTGAGACCCGTATTAGTATCAGTCCGGGGGCGAGGCCCATATCAGTAGCAGTTGGGGGCGAGGCCCATATCAGTATCAGTTGGGGACGAGGCCGATATCAGTATCAGCTTAGGGCGAGGGCCATATCTGTATTAGTCTTGGGGCAAAGCCTATATCAGTATCAGTCTGGGGGCGAGGCCCATATCAGTATCTGTTTGGGGCGAGGACCATATCAGTATCAGTCCGGGGGTGAGACCCGTATCAGTATCAGTCCGGGGGCGAGGCCCATATCTGTATCAGTTGGGGGCGAGGCCCATATCAGTATCAGTTTGGGGCAAGGCCCATATTAGTATCAGTTTGGGGCAAGGCCCATAGCAGTATCAGTCTGGGGGCGAGGACCATATCAGTATCAGTTTGGGGGCGAGGACCATATCAGTAACAGTTTGGGGCGAGGACCATATCAGTAACAGTTTGGGGCGAGACCCATATCAGTAGCAGTTTGGGGCGAGACCCATATCAGTATTAGTTTGGGGCGAGGCCCATATCAGTACAATTCAATAACAAGGTCCATATTAGTACAATTCAGGAACAAAGCCCACAGTCAGCTCAGATCGGGGATAAAGCCCACATTCAGTACAGTTTAGGAACAAAGCCCACAGTCAGCTCAGATTGGGGATAAAGCCCATATTCAGTACAGTTCAGGGATAAAGCCCACATTCAACACAATCAGGAACAAAGCCCACATTCAGCACAGTCAGGGGAATAAAGCCCTATCTTGACACAGTCCGAGAATACAGCCCAAGGGAATAAAGCTCTATCTTGACACAGTTCGGGAATACAGCCGAGGGGAATAAAGCTCTATCTTGACACAGTCCGGGAATACAGCCCAAGGGAATAAAGCTCTATCTTAACATAGCTCGGGAACAAAGCCTAGGGGAATAAATCCCACTTTCAAAACAGTTCAGGAACAAGGCCCATGGGAATAAAACTCTATCTTAACACAGTTCGGGAATACAACCCAGGGGAATAAAGCTTTATCTTGACACAGTTCGGGAATACAGCCCAAGGGAATAAAGCTCTATCTTAAACATATCTCGGAAACAAAGCGAAAGGGAATAAAGCCCACTTTTAAAGCAGTTAGGGGAACAAGGCCCAGGGGAATAAGCTCTATCTTAACATAGTTTGGGAACAAGGCCCAAGGGAATAAAGCTCTATCTTTTCACAATTCGGGAATACAGCCCATGGGAATAAAGCTATATCAACACAGTTTGGAACAAGGCCCAAGGGAATAAAGCTATATCTTAACATAGCTCGGGAACAAAGCCTAGGGGAATAAAGCCCACTTTCAAAGCAGTCCGGGAACAAGGCCCCTTGGAATAAAGCTCTATCTTAACACAGTTCGGGAACAAGGCCCAAGGGAATAAAGCTCTATCGTAACACAGTTCGGGAACATGGCCTAGGGGAATAAAGCCATATCTTTACACAGTTCGGGAACAAAGCCTAGAGGAATAAATCACACTTACAAAACAGCTCGAGAATAAAGCCCAGGGAATAAAGCTCTCTCTCAACGCAGTTCGGGAATAAAAGCCCAAAGGTAAAAGCATCTCAGGATAACAAGTAAGTTAAGCAACAGTTGGTGAGCCAGCTAAGTGAAAATGCATTGCATAAATTTGATAGGATTGTCACTATTACACATTACACAAGTCCCATCAAAGTAGGGGCGACTGTAGGCACTGCATTTTTGCATGTGAGTCCCTATGATGAGTCTCATTTTGAGACACTATCTTTTTAGTCGAGGAAGTTACGGGAAACGGTTGTCTGAAGGGAATCGGTATTTCGTTGAATTTTATTCTCTTGTTTAGCTCCAGGCTCACTCGTTGGACCTCTGTTTTAAAGCATCTTTAGCCTATAAACCCTCGCAAGCCACACACCTAGCCAACACATCACTAAGACATACACCAAGCCCATCTCATCCAAGCCCAATCCAAGAAATATTTAAAACATTCACAAATTTAAATTAAAAAACCAATTAAAAAAATTGAAATCTAATTACATTAAATTCCTAATTTAATTAAATCACTTACCAAATTAAATAAAATCACTCACCTAAAAAAAGAAATTGCAATGCCTAATTAACATAAATCAAATATACTAACTTCCTAATTTCCAAGACATGTCTCCAACCAATATATGTTTTCCTTGTGTGACACTAATTGGTCTCCTTCTATTCAAATCCATGCAAACCCTAGCTTGTCACTATAAAAATAACACAAACTTCAACCCTTCCTCCTAGCTCATTCATGGCTCACTCAACCCCAAACACAAAAAATAATCCGGAGTTTCATCACCCTATTCTCTCACGTACCTTCACTCTCCCTGATCTTTCACGCACATATCACCTCTACAAAACTAATTCCACGCGAGCAGCAGACCCTAGCCACACAGCAACTCGATAAAAGCCACCTGCCAACCTCTTTGACCTTACCATAAGCCACTACGCCCACTGACCTTTGCCCTCTCGACGTACATGCCACTGCCTCACAGATCAACACACTCTCGCACCACAGCCTCACAGCCCCTTCACACCCTTCACGCCTAGCCACATCACTCTTCAGCACTCACATATTCACCAAATAGCTCATACACACACAATACACACATCCAAAAACCTTGAATTGTCGTCCATCAAAAAGCCTAAACCCTCCTATTGCCGCGACTAAAGCCCCCTAGATCTCCTCCATTTTCCGTGAGCCACCTTCCCACACACTACCCTCATTCACAACAACCAAGCAACCTAATCCATATCAAACGCTTCAGCATTCCCTTCATATCCCTAAAATCACGCAAAACAGACCCTGAAACAGCCCCAAAACCCTCTCAAATCACCTAAAAACAACAGACCCTGAAATAATCCGCTAGTCCTGAAAAACAGCCCCAAACCCCCCCAACCTGACCCTAAAATAGCAGCGAACAACAGCACACGGACTCAAAATAAGACAAAATAGTGCTTGAGCAGCGAAACAGCGAGAAAGACGTAGACTCGTTAACTAGCAAGTTACGGAGTTATAACCCTTTCGATCGGACCTTGTACGACTCCGACGTCGAGTAAAATGTTAGACCTTGTTAGACATTATGTCCCATAGCGTCACTGTTTGTAAATGATATTGTATTATTGTACAAAATTAACTATGTGATAATGAAATTGCCTTTTGCCGTTTTGTAATTTTATTTACTTTGATATATAAATGGCGAAAGTCCATATGATTAGTACCTGGATTGAGATGATATGAGACAGTATCAATCCATAAAGGTTTAATCATTAAATATCCCTAGCCGTAGTATTATCGAGACTGGACATCGATAATGCGGAATAGCTAGTATTGCGCTTGTGCACGTTGTGAGGGCACAACGGCATAGTTCTCATATATTTAAGTATTGGATACTTATGCAAGTGCGATAGGAGGTTGTGTTTTACCGATGGTACGGAAAACAGCTTCGCTCTGGATAGACCCCGCGGAATCCCATTGGTAGTATGTCTATGTGTCTATGGGAGGCCGCATCAGGGTAGGTGTATATGGTCTTAACCTGAGACTTACATCGCTAGTACTTGCGACAATCGGTAAACTTTGGTTTTGGTGGTTGGGGACCTTAACCGGTTCTGTGTACACCTCTTCTGGGTTTATCGAGAAGCGTAGTGTACTGGATGTGATGTCAAGATGGAAGTATCGCTTCAGACATATGGAGGTGATGATCACGCAGGGCACAGAACTAGTACTCTATAAAAGGTTGCAACCGTCGGGACAATATGACCAGGTCAGGATTGTCCGATTTAAAGAGACTAGTTGCTTGATGTCCGATATATGTTTCGTACGGGGCAGACACATCTCCAGCCCTAGGCCTAGCATGTGATCATCCGATACTGGATCGATGTACGCAATACTACGGTATACTACGCTTGATATAGATCTTATATTCCTATAAGAATATTTCTGGAGAATTGGGTAGGCATGGCGCTTTGCTAGAAGCCAACCTTGTCTTGTGAATCGGTAAAGACGTAGTACGAGGTACGTACGTGTTCGGATTATCCGACGACCGTATTTACTGCCAAAATATCCGGAGATCTCTTGGGTCGCTTCCTGAAGATTCACCTATGATATTTGATTCGAATTAATTAATCTTGGATTAATTACGGAGAAACTTTATCTTGGATAAAGTGCCTTATTTAGAGAGAGAGAACGATTAATTTGGAATTAATCAGTAAATTATTATATTCGATATAATAATTGAAATTCGATTTCGACGCGAAATTAAAATTAGATTTTAATTCGGGCATACGAGTTAATTTAGAATAATTCGTTAGCGACGTAAATAATAATTTCGCTAGGCGCGATTATTTATTTAAATTCGATTTAATTAACGTCGCGACGCAAGTTCGGTATTTCGGAAATATCGAACCCGAACGCGTGAGTGGACGTGGGCCCACTTTCATTTGGAAACGTGTGGGGCCCACATGACACTTGTCATTATATGCATTATTTTATTGATAAGGCATTGCATGTTATAGTGTACAAAACACTCTAAGGCATTGCATGGTGATAGTGTGCATTACACTCAAAGGTTTTGCATGGAGTTTGAGTGTTTGACACTCTAAGCCATTGCATGGTTTATGTCATAGATTTATTATTAATTTAATAAATTATGACATAAATATAAATTGATTTTTGGTAAAACAAAATCAATTAAGACTTTACACAAAATCTCTCTTCTCTCTCTCTCAAATTGCCGAGAACTCCATTGACAAGGGCAAGGAAGATTTGATCTTCTATTTCTCCATTTTTGCTAGCACAAGCAAGGGATCAAAAGAGGTGATAGGGAAACCATCAAAGAGCTTGGAATACAAAAGCTTGGAGCTTCAAGTCTTCTTCCTCCTCTTGGCCGAATCTTCCACAACTTGGAGCTTCTACCATTTGATCATCTTCTTCATCACAAGATATTGTAAGTATGATTCCGCCATACTTCATGTTTATATATATATTCTTTATAGTATTTCACATGCTTAATCTTTGTTTGGGACATATTATAGAAACCAACAATGGTATCATTGAGCTAGGTTTAAGCATGAAATACTTTAGGTTAAAATTTGATAAATTGGTTGAAGCATGTTCTTGTGAAATTTGATGAATAGTATGCTTGCATGTATATAGAATGATGTTATATGAAATCAATTTTATGAAAAATGCATTGGATGATTTTTCCCCAAAATTTTAACCTTGGCCGAATGGTGTGATAAATTGGTTAAAGCATGTTCTTGTGAAATTTGATGAATAAGTATGCTTGCATGTATATAGAATGATGATACATGGAATCAATTTTATGAAAAATGCATTGGATGATTTTTCCCCAAAATTTGACCTTGGCCGAATGATATGGTGAAATTGATTGAAGCATGTTCTTTTTGTGAAATTTGATTAATAAGAATGCTTACATGTATATAGAATGATGATACATGGAATCAATTTATGAAAAATGCATTGGATGTTTTTTTCCCCAAATTCATGCCTTGGCCGAATGTGTTGCTACTTGGAGTGGATTGAATTTTTTGTGTTTAAGATCATTGGATGACTTAGAACGTGTACGGGACGTAGATTAATAATTCAATCGGATTGAAAAACAAATCGACACAAAAAAACTCACCTTGGCCGAATACATAGGACATGTAAAGGAGTTGATTTTTTGTTAAAATTAATGTTGGACATTATTTTGAAAAATTGATGATTAATAAATTAAATGGGTATTTTTGAAATATTTGGTTTAATACATTAATCTTGGTATTACACTTTATTAATTGGACTTTAATGTTTGGAATATTAAAATTTAATTAATGGGCTTTAATAATTTAATTGGGCCTTATGGGCTTAAAATTGGTTTTATGGCACTTAAGGGTGATTCCTTATTTGGGCTTGGTAATTGGGTTTGACCCACATTGACCAAAGCCCAAGCCTTAATAAATCAATTCTAAGTCCATTTGACTTGAATTAAATTCAACATTGGATGTTAGTTGGGCTTTGAGACCCAATAAGATTAGATTTAGAATCTAAGTCTTTAAAGCACATTAAAAGTGTAAACATTTAATTTGGAATTAAATAATTGAATTAGTATTGAATACGAATTAAATTAGATTTAATAAGTAGTTCGATATAATTCGCGAATTCGTACCTTATGTACTTATTCTCAATCGAGTTGGACTCGCGCAAAATCAAACCGTTGTTTGAACATTGGATGATCACTTTAACAAAGACTAATTAATTGGATTAGATTGGTTGTAAAAGCATGTCTTGTTTGAATATATATGTATGTGATGAATGAATAGTGTATATCGGATGGATATTAGAAGGGAAAGGGTAATTTTAGAAATTATTGTAAATTTGGAATTTATAAATTGGACCTGCGTGTCCAGCCTTATCTCTTTATCTCTTTGTATTCTCTTCTCACCTAATTCCCCTCAATGTAAATGAGGTTTCTCTTATTGTATTATGTAATTGGGTAGAAGTAGAATAGTGCTAGCGGGGAGAGGAAAGGGAGTGATTTGTTCTAGGAACAAGTTGTTTATATATCCATCCGCATATCACTATTAATTTACTTTACGCGCTTTATGATGTTTTAGAAGCATGCTTAAGGGTGTATGATGATGAGACCTAACAAAGATAAATAAATTGGTTGCCAATTACGCGAAAATCCCTCAATTTATATTAAGCGAATATCCTTCCATTGAATGGTTCTTGTTCAAGATCCGAAGTTGGCATTGGTTTGTTTTTGACCAAAGTCAAGACCTTTGTCAATCAAGGATGTACTTGAATCATGAGAGTTTTGTTGCATATCATATCGGTGTCTTGTCCAAATCGTGATTTTTATTGGCCAAAGTCAAGATCACTTTTTGTCCAACGACATTGATTACGAAACTTTCCTCGTCAATGGGTCCCGCTTAACTGGAATCATTAGGTTTGTTTTTGGCCAAAGCCAAGGCCTAGATGATTCGGAGGATAGGGTTAGGAAAATGTAATGGTTACATGGCATTATACATATGTTTCGGACTTGGATGTCCACCTAACCGGATCTAGGAATTGGATGAGATCCAATTGATCATGGAGATCTACCTAAGTTAAATAGCATACAATTTTTATTGGCCAAAGTCAAGGTTGTGTGTTATTTAACGGGATCCTAGCCCACTAGGAAATTCGATTTCCCGAGTTCTCTACAGAGGGTTAGAAACTTGAAGAAAATAGTGGGAGGCTATTATTGAATTTGCAATTTCGTTCAGATAATTAGCCTTACGCGTCTTTCAAAATTATTTCGTCAATATTTTAAATAATTAGTTGGACTAATATATTGTTATTTTACTTGTAACAGTTTGACTGTACCCATAACATCGTTGACTTTATAGTTGGACTATAGTTGTCAAGATGACTGGCAAAGGTAATATCGCGACATAATCATGGGCGATAATGTCTTCAAAGGGACAAACTTTGCCGACTGGGAAATGAACCTCAAGATAGTGCTTGGGGCTGAGAGGGTACTGTATACTATTCAGAGGCCTCTCCCGCCTAAACCCACTGAGCCACTGGAGCTAGAGTTATGGAAGACTCATAGTGACGATTGTGACCAAGCTCAGTCAGTTATGCTAGCTGCAATGACCCAGCATTTCAGACGCCAAAACAGGGACTTGGATCCCTATAACATGATGGCAAGATTGCGTGATCTTCACCGCACTAACAAGCGGATGAAGAGGTACGAGCTAGTAAGGAAACTCTTCCGCTCCCGGATGACAGATGGCGCATCAGTTGAGGCCCACGGGACTCAAATGATCGCTGACATAGATGAGTTAGCCAATATGGGCATTGTCTTGGAGGCAGAGCTGACGATTGATATGATATTACAATCGCTGCCCGATACTTGGAAACAAATCATCATCAACTATAAGTTGATGGATACTGACGACACTCTTGGAGAGTTGTTGTCCGTGCTGAAGGAGTCCGAAAGGGAACTCCTAAAGGGGAGCAAGCGCGAGGCGCATTATGCATCGACCTCTCATGCGCCAAAGCTGGCCCATGGCAATTGGAGGTGCGAGGAAGAGGAAGTTCAAAAAGAAGGGCAAAGGCAAGTTGACAGTGGCTTCTAGGAAGCCAAAGGACAAATCTCGCGACATCTGCCTTAACTGCGGCAAGAGGGGTCACTGGAAACGTGACTGCGCAAATGAGCATTGTGCAGAAGGAGGATATCAAGGTGGCAAGGCTACCGCCTCTGGTATGTTTGTTATTGAGATAAATATGAATACTTCTAGTTTTAAAAATTGGATTTTTGATTCTGGTTGTGGTGCTCATATTTGTACTGATGTGCAGGATCTGCATGATAGCAGGGTGCTGGCGTCAGGGGAGATGGATCTACGGGTCGGAAACGGAACACCAGTTGCTGTTTTGGCCGTAGGGACTTTTGTTTTAGAACTGCCCTCAGGGCATGTACTTAAACTTTTAAACTGTTATTTTGTACCTAGTTTAACTAGGAATATATATCTGTATCCTTGTTAACCCAGCAGGGTTACACTTTTGTATTTAGAAACACTGGGTGTTATTTATATAAAAATGATGCAGAAATTTGCACAGCTGTTGCAAATAACGGTCTTTATATTTTGAATATAAATGAATCTCCTAAAATGACAAACAAAAGGCTCAAAAGGAGTAATCTAAAAGATGAAGCTTATATGTGGCATTGTCGTCTAGGACACATTAACAAGACTCGCATATCCACACTTTCGAAGAGTGGGTACTTGGACGAATTTGATCCCAATTCATATGACGTCTGCGAATCTTGTCTTTTAGGCAAAATGCCTAAATCACCTTTTAGCGGTAAAGGTGAACGTGCCACAGAACTGTTAGCTCTCGTTCATACTGACGTATGCGGGCCCATGTCTAGCCAGGCTAGAGGTGGATTTCACTACTTCGTAACCTTTACAGATGATGCATCTCGTTACGGTTATGTGTATCTTATGAGACACAAGTCGGAAACTTTTGAGAAATTCAAAGAGTTTCGACACGAAGTGGAGAAACAAACAGGGAAGAGTATTAAGACATTACGGTCAGACCGTGGTGGCGAATACTTAAGTTATGAGTTTCAAGATTACTTGAAAGAATATGGTATTCTTTCACAGTGGACTCCTCCTGGAACACCGCAATTAAACGGTGTGTCCGAACGGAGAAACCGCACCTTGTTGGACATGGTAAGGTCAATGATGAGTCGCACTGAGCTACCAATATCCTTCTGGGGATACGCATTAAACAGTGCTATACTTATTTTGAATAAGGTACCGTCGAAGTCTGTTGAACAGACTCCATATGAGATATGGACAGGAAGGAAACCAGGTTTCTCTTTCCTGAAGATTTGGGGATGCTGGGCATATGTTAAACGTTTGGAAGGTACCAAACTTGAACCCAAACTGATAAATGCCTTTTCGTAGGATATCCTAGGGAAACCAAAGGATATTACTTCTATCACCCACAAGAGAACAAAGTATTTGTTGCTCTACAAGCATTTTTCCTTGAGAAGGATTTTATAAATGCAGTGGTAAGTGGGAGGAAAGTAGAACTCGATGAAGATCGTAGTGATACTGTTCCTGGCAATGAATCAACGACGGAACAAGAACAGACCGTCCAGGATGAGTCTGTACCACAAACTTCACATACACAAGGACCGCGTAGGTCGGAGAGAGTCAGAACAGTACCTGAGAGGTATGGGTTCCTGATCTCACCTCATGTAGATATTAATCTTATGAGGATAATGAGCCGGCTACGTATGAGGAAGCGATACAAAATATCGATTCCGCTTTATGGCAAGAAGCCATGAAGTCCGAGATGGATTCCATGTACGCCAACCAAGTTTGGACACTGGTTGATGCACCAGAAGGCGTAAAGCCTATTGGATGCAGATGGATCTTCAAGAAGAAGACCGACATGGATGGCAACGTACAAACGTACAAAGCTAGGCTTGTAGCGAAGGGGTATCGTCAACAATACGGTATTGATTATGACGAGACCTTCTCACCACCCGTTGCCATGATTAAATCCATTCGGATAATGCTTGCAATAGCTGCATATTTCGACTTCGAGATATGGCAGATGGACGTTAAAACCGCTTTCCTTAACGGAAACCTTTTGGAGGATGTTTATATGCAACAGCCTGACGGTTTTATCGTGCCAAGACTTGCAAACAAGGTTTGTAAGTTAAATCGATCCATTTATGGATTGAAGCAAGCATCACGGTCATGGAATCAGCGTTTTGATGAGATCATAAAAGAATATGATTTCGTGCAAAACGCAGATGACCCTTGTGTATACAAGAAGGTTAGTGGGAGAGCACTTACTTTTATTGTCCTTTATGTCGACGACGTATTGCTGATAGGCAATGACATTCCCATGCTAACGTCGGTGAAAGCTTGGCTTTCATTAAAATTCTCCATGAAAGATCTGGGAGAAGCAGCCTTTATTCTTGGAATAAAGATCTACCGGGATAGATCTAGAAAGCTGCTTGGACTCTCCCAGAGTACATACATTGATAAAGTGTTGAAGCGATTCAACATGGAACAATCCAAGAGGGGATTGGTTCCAATGGTACGTGGTACCTCTCTGTCTAAGGACATGTGTCCTAAGACTCAGGAAGAGAGAGACAACATGAGTCGGATACCGTTCGCCTCGGCAGTCGGATCGATCATGTATGCCATGATATGTACACGACCTGATGTCTCATATGCTTTGAGCATGTGTAGTCGCTATCAGGCCGATCCAGGTGAAGGTCACTGGATAGCAGTTAAGAATATCCTTAAGTATCTTAAACGAACTAAGGATGCTTTCTTAATTTATGGAGGTGGAGAACTTGCGGTATCTGGGTATACCGATGCAAGTTTCCAAACCGACAAGGATGACTACAAGTCACAATCCGGGTACATTTTTTGTTTGAATAACGGAGCAGTGAGCTGGAAATCTTCCAAGCAAGATACTGTTGCCGATTCAACAACAGAAGCGGAGTACATCGCTGCATCTGAAGCAGCAAAGGAGGCAGTTTGGATCCGAAAGTTCCTAATCGGATTAGGAGTAGTTCCGTTAGCAGCAGAGCCCGTTCCATTGTATTGTGACAATAACGGGGCTATAGCGCAGGCTAAGGAACCAAGGTCTCATCAACGGTCCAAGCATGTTCTTCGACGTTACCATCTGATTCGGGAGATTATACATCGTGGCGATGTAAAAGTCGAGAAGGTCACATCAGATGATAACATTGCAGACCCGCTGACGAAGGCTGTCATCAGCAAGTTTTTGAACGACACATACATAGTTCGGGTATTAGATGCTTGAGTGACTGGCTATAGGCCAAGTGGGAGATTGTTAGACATTATGTCCCATAGCGTCACTGTTTGTAAATGATATTGTATTATTGTACAAAATTAACTATGTGATAATGAAATTGCCTTTTGCCGTTTTGTAATTTTATTTACTTTGATATATAAATGGCGAAAGTCCATATGATTAGTACTGGATTGAGATGATATGAGACAGTATCAATCCATAAAGGTTTAATCATTAAATATCCCTAGCCGTAGTATTATCGAGACGGACATCGATAATGCGGAATAGACTAGTATTGCGCTTGTGCACGTTGTGAGGGCACAACGGCATAGTTCTCATATATTTAAGTATTGGATACTTATGCAAGTGCGATAGGAGGTTGTGTTTTACCGATGGTACGGAAAACAGCTTCGCTCTGGATAGACCCCGCGGAATCCCATTGGTAGTATGTCTATGTGTCTATGGGAGGCCGCATCAGGGTAGGTGTATATGGTCTTAACCTGAGACTTACATCGCTAGTACTTGCGACAATCGGTAAACTTTGGTTTTGGTGGTTGGGGACCTTAACCGGTTCTGTGTACACCTCTTCTGGGTTTATCGAGAATCGTAGTGTACTGGATGTGATGTCAAGATGGAAGTATCGCTTCAGACATATGGAGGTGATGATCACGCAGGGCACAGAACTAGTACTCTATAAAAGGTTGCAACCGTCGGGACAATATGACCAGGTCAGGATTGTCCGATTTAAAGAGACTAGTTGCTTGATGTCCGATATATGTTTCGTACGGGGCAGACACATCTCCAGCCCCAGGCCTAGCATGTGATCATCCGATACTGGATCGATGTACGCAATACTACGGTATACTACGCTTGATATAGATCTTATATTCCTATAAGAATATTTCTGGAGAATTGGGTAGGCATGGCGCTTTGCTAGAAGCCAACCTTGTCTTGTGAATCGGTAAAGACGTAGTACGAGGTACGTACGTGTTCGGATTATCCGACGACCGTATTTACTGCCAAATATCCGGAGATCTCTTGGGTCGCTTCCTGAAGATTCACCTATGATATTTGATTCGAATTAATTAATCTTGGATTAATTACGGAGAAACTTTATCTTGGATAAAGTGCCTTATTTAGAGAGAGAGAACGATTAATTTGGAATTAATCAGTAAGATTATTATATTCGATATAATAATTGAAATTCGATTTCGACGCGAAATTAAAATTAGATTTTAATTCGGGCATACGAGTTAATTTAGAATAATTCGTTAGCGACGTAAATAATAATTTCGCTAGGCGCGATTATTTATTTAAATTCGATTTAATTAACGTCGCGACGCAAGTTCGGTATTTCGGAAATATCGAACCCGAACGCGTGAGTGGACGTGGGCCCACTTTCATTTGGAAACGTGTGGGGCCCACATGACACTTGTCATTATATGCATTATTTTATTGATAAGGCATTGCATGTTAATAGTGTACAAAACACTCTAAGGCATTGCATGGTGATAGTGTGCATTACCTCAAAGGTTTTGCATGGAGTTTGAGTGTTTGACACTCTAAGCCATTGCATGGTTTATGTCATAGATTTATTATTAATTTAATAAATTATGACATAAATATAAATTGATTTTTTTGGTAAAACAAATCAATTGACTTTACACAAAATCCTCTTCTCTTGGAGCTTCAAGTCTCTTCTTCCTCCTCTTGGCCGAATCTTCCATAACTTGGAGCTTCTAAACCATTTGATCATCTTCTTTTCATCACAGACAGATATGTAAGTATGATTCCGCCATACTTCATGTTTATATATATTCTTTATAGTATTTCACATGCTTAATCTTTGTTTGGGACATATTATAGAAACCAACACCTAAGGGTATTTTTCACATCCATTTTTATTCATATTGTTTATGTGAGTTTCATTGGCATATATTGTGGAGGGAAGCATGTTGTGGCCCTTGAATAGATAGAAAAGGCTTGAATTGTAAATGATGTATGTTGTGGCCCTTGAATAAAATGAAAAATTTGTCGCTCTCGTGGTTATATAGGATGGAAACCCGGACATAAATTTCATAGCTGATTCCGAATGGATGGTAGTAGGATCTTACTCTCAGGGATACAACTCCAACGTACCACTTGAGTAAACTTCGCAATTTCATTTTATGTGTTTTGATTGTCTATTTTTCGCTACTTGATTTCCGCATGTTATTTGTTTAATGTATGATGAGATAAAGCGCATGGGCTAGTAAGTGCGTTTAAAGTCCTCTATTTTGAGAGGTTAAACCCTTTACCTGATAACTTTTTTTGCCCACGCCGGATAATGTTATATTCATTGGATGTGAGATATGTTCCAATCGGATACACGAAGTCCGATATCGTGTCTTTAGTTTTTATATCTGTATTGTGTTATTTGCGCATTGGGCTTAGAAGTGCAATTTAAAGGTCCTCTATTTTGAGAGATTAAAATCCTTTACCACGATGCTTTGCCGTGCGGATGATGTTTATTCGGTTGAATGTGAGATATGTTCATCGGGTATACGAAGTCCGATATTTGTTGTCTTTATTTCTTAATGCATCGTGTTATTAGCGTATGGGCTTAGTAAGTGCGATTAAAGGTACTCTATTTTGAGAGGTTCAAAATCCTTTACCACGATGCTTTGCCGCGCCGGATAATGAATATTTGATTGGATGTGAGATAGGTTCAATCGGATACATGAAGTCCGATATCGTTGTCTTTACCTTTATATAAGTATTGTATTGTTTGCGCATGGTCTTAGTAAGTGCGATTAAAGGTCCTTTATTTCAAGGGGTTAAAATCCTTTACCACGATGCTTTGCCGCGCTGGATGATGTATATTCAGTTGAACGTGAGATGTGTACAATTGGGTATACTAAGTCTGATATTATTGTCTTTATTTCTTATATGCATCATGTTATTAGCGCATGGGCTTAGTAAGTCGGATTAAAGGTCCTCTATTTCGAGGGGTTAAAATCCTTTACCACGATGCTTTGCCGCCGCCTTTTAGCCCATTATTATTTATTAGGTGTCATATATTCATCCTTTTCATATATGTGTCATGTTGTTTATTGCATTTTGGAGGTCACTGCTGTAACCCCGTTCGAACGCATTTCAGAACGTCGCACAGACATATGTTTTCTGTCTGGTCCCGTTCGAACGCTACTCGAACGCGCATGCATTTGTTTCATCATGTCTGGTCCCGTTCGAACGCGTTATCAAATGCCACACGAACGAGAACCTTTTGTTTACCGTTCGAACACGTTTTGAATGCTACACGAACGCGCATACACTGAACTGAGTCCTTTTTATCACATGTCATGCATAATTGTTACTTAGGTGATTTCTCTTGTATCATGTATTCAATCATACTATTGAATTCCTGCATTTATTTATCTGATGTGTTCATGAGATGGTATTCAAGCATGATTAGGCCGTTAGTATTCTACTTGGTTCTTAAGCATGATTTAGCCCATTTAGTTGTTCATTTTCAAGCATGATTAATCATTTATTTTGCGTTTGGAATTTGCATTACGTTTAGGTTGTTCTTTGTTTTCCGCATTATATGATCGGAACATGTTCATGAGATTGCCGTGTGCTATTGCATGTTTGCGTTATGATGATTACTTTCATGCATGTGAACTTAAAAGTAGAATTATCCTTGGAAATAAATGTTGCTTAGGCTTGGTTGAATTATCGCACAAATCATTTTATTACAAGTGGCATAAGTAATGGACCATTCCGAACCCAAACGGTTTGAGGTCTTCCCTTGCGAGGGGTGAGTGCGACCTTAAATCATTTTCCCGGTTCACACCGGGTGGCGACCCCATTACTCTCCGGTTTAGTCCCCCGCGGGCTACTCCATACTCCCAACTAGGCCGTGAGCCTAGAACAGCATGCGTCGACCAGTTTCTTTGTCCCACAGTTGCCAATTTGCACGCGAAAAAACCTCACAAAATATTAAGTGTTTTCCTTCCATTGAGTGATTTTTACTCAAGATCTAAGACTGGCATTGGTTTGTTGGCCAAAGTCAAGACCTTTGTCCGTCGAGGATGTTTTTGAATCATGAAGGCTTTGTTCCATATTGGTGTCTCATCCAAGTTGTGATTTGTTGGCCAAAGTCAAGATCACTTCTTGTCCATCGACATTGATTACGAAGTTTTCCAAGGTCAATGGGTTCTGCTTAACTGGGATCACTAAGTTTGTTGTGCCAAAGCCAAGGCTTAGTTGATTCAGAGGAAAAAAGTTAGTCAATATATTGGATATATTGGCATATATAAGATATATATTTCAGACTTGGATGTCCACCTACTAAATCTAGGAATTGGATGAGATCCAATTGATCTTAGAGATCTACCTAGTTAATTATCATACAATTTGTTGGCCAAAGTCAAGATTGTGTGTTATTTAACGGGATCCTAGCCCACTAGGAAACAAGGTTTCCCGAGTACTCCACAGAGGTTAGAGGCTCACCGAAAAATAGTGGGAGGCAAGTATTAAATTTGCAATATTCATTTAGTTACTTGCCATACGCGCCCATTTCAAATATTTCGTGAAATAAATTAATATATTAGTTGGACTAATATTTAATGTTGTTTTAATTAAACAGTTGGACTGTATTCAAACTATTTCAATTAATAGTTGGTTTTATAATTGGATTATAGTAATCAATATAATTGAATTTAATCTATTAAATTATAGTTGATTAAATAGTTGGACTATAATAATCATTATAATAAATAGTACCTAAAATCGTTGATTAAATAGTTGGACTATTGAATCAAGATAAAATTGAAAGATTGACATTTAAAACATAATCCTAGGGAAAATGAATTTAAATGGTTTAATTTTCAAATTGGGAATAAAATTTCAGGATGGTCCTGGAAACTAATAAGTTACTTTATTTGATAAAATAACATATTAGGCATAAGCCCGGAGTTAAGCAAATAAGTGGAACATGATATTTGGAATATTCATGTGATGATAACTTTAGTGCTTAATCCATTAAACTTGCCAATTAGACTCCTTAATTTCTTAATCAGAACTAAGGATTAGATCCTTATAGTATGATATTGAAATTGAAGGATCTTCATAGATCTATTCTTAGATCTTAGAAGTAACAAATTGCAAAACATAACTCTTGGAGAGTTAATGGCTATTCTCAAGGAGACAATGCCAAAGTTTGCAATAAGGCAAGTAGCACAAAGTGCACTTTACTTCGATATTCTAGAAGGCCAAGGCTTGGCCAAAGGCTTCTGGGATGTGAAAAGGGCAAAGGCAAAATCATTATAATCTTCTGGGAAGATAAAGGACATATCCTAAAATGTCTGCCTAAATTGTGGCAAACGGGATCGCGGAAGCGTGACTGCCGTTTGAAGAAAGCAGACATGAAGGAATTGAAGACGAGCAAAGCTCTGACTTCAAATATGTTTGTCATAAAATATGTTCATAACTAGTATTAAAATTGGATTTTAAATACTTAGTGTAGTACATAATATGCACTGATGTGTAGAATCTGCTATGAGCAGGATACTGACTTCAGTTGAGATTAATCTGCGAATCGAAAACGGGATGAAAGTCACTGTTTTAACAGTGGATACCTATATTTAGGAACTACCCTTCGGGTGTGTACTTAAATTAGGAAACTGTTATAATGTAACTAGTTTGACTAGAAACATTATCTATATATCAGTGTTTATCCATTGCGGATGTACCTTTATATCCTAGAACACTAAAGTGTTTTATTATTTAAAGATGATATTGAGATAAACACATTAGATGTGAATAACAGAATTTATATTTTGAATATAAATAAATCTCAAGCGTATAACATGACAAACAAATAGGTCAAACTGATTTTATCAGTTGAAATTTAATTGTGGCATTGTTGTTTAGGACATAATTAAACAAGACTCGTATATCCACACTTTCGAATAGTGGGTACTAGGACAAATTTCATTCCAATCAAATAAAGTCTACGAATCTAGTTTATTGGGCAAAGTGCCTAAAACACCTTTACTTGGTAAAAGTGCAAATGCCATCGATCTGTTAACCCTAGTTCATAGTGAAGCAAGTGGGCCCATGTCTAGCTAGGCTAGAGGTGGATATGAATATTACGTGACCTTTACGGATGTGGCATCACGTTATGGTTATATGTTTCTTCTGAAACATTAATCAGAAACATTTGATTAATCAAAGCGTTTCGACACGAAATAGACAAACAGATCGGCTAAAGTATTAAAACATCACAGTTAGACCATGATGAAAATACTTAAGCAATAAGTTTCTCATATACTTGAAAGAGTATAGTATTCTTTCAATGAGGACTCCTCCCGGAACACGTCAAATTGACGGTGTGTCCGATAGGATAAACCGAATTTTGTTAGACATGATAAGGTTAATCATGAGTCACTCTGAGCTACCTTTTCCTTCAACGGATACGCATAAATAGTGCAGAACTTATTTGGAATAAGGTTCCATAAAAATCTGTTTGACAGACTTCATATTAGATATGAACAAGAAAGAAACTGGGTTTTCACATTCCTGAAGATTTGGCTATGCTAGGTATATGTTTGGATGATACCAAACCAGAACCCAAATCAGATAAGTGCCCAGTTTTAGGTTATCCTAGGGAAACCAAAGTATAGTACTTATACAACTCACAAGAGAACAATTTAATTTTTGCTCACCATGCGGTTTTCCTAAGAGGAATAAAAATGTGCAGTGGTAAGTGGGAGGATATTAAAACTCAATGAAAATCGTAGTAATACTTTTCCAGGCACCGATTCAGATTGGAACATATATATAGTTCATCAAGGATGTAACTATACCAATAATCTTCGAATACACAAGAACCGCGTAAGTCGGAGAGAGTCAGAAAACAACCTGGGGTATGGGTTTCTGATCTCATCTCATAAATATGTCAATCTTATTGGGGAATACCAACTGACTGCGTATGAGGAAGTGATACAAGGTATTGACTCCTTATTATGGCAAAATGCCATAAAGACCAAAATGGATTCCATGTATACCAACTATGTTTGGACACTAGTTGTTGTACCACAAGGCATTGCGCCTACTGGTACTATATAAGTCTTCAAGGAAGACATACATGGAAGGCAACATACCAACGTACTAAGCTAGGCTTGTAACGAAAAGGTATCGTTATCAACATTGTGTCGATTACAACGAAACCTTTTACCTGTTTCCACGGTAAATCCATTTGGATAATGCTTGCTAATGCTGCATGTTTCATTTATGAAATGTGGCAGCTGAATGCCAAAACCACTTTCCTTAACGGAAACCTTTTTGAGGATGTTTACAACGTCCTGATGGTTTTTTCGTACCAAAACGAGCAAACAAGGTTTGCAAGTTATTTGATCCATGGATGGATTGAAGCAAGCATTGTTCTTGGAATTATCGTTTTGATGTAATCATAATGATGTATGATTTAATTCAAAATGAAAATGATTCTTGTGTATATAAGAGGGTTAGTGGGAGCGCACTGACAATGAAAGTCCTAAATAATGATAATATATCATTTCTTGGAAATGATATTCCCAAATACAATCGGTGAAAGCTTGGCTATCATAAGAAAAATTCTCCTGTAGAATTCTTGGGAGAAACAACCTTTATTCTATGAATAAAGATCTACTGGGATAAATTTAAAGTTGTTAATAATCTCCGAGAAATAGTACATTGAAAAATGTACGTGACCTGGTGTCTCATACGCTTAAAGCATATGGAGTCACAAACAGGCCAATCCAAGTGATAGTCACTGGATTGAAGTTAAGAACATCATTTAGTATCTTAGAGAACTAATGATGTTGTCTTAAACTATGGAGAATGAGAACTTGAAGTGACTGGGTTCACTGCTGCATGTTTCCTAAACCGATAAAACGACTATAAGTCGCAAACGGTACTATACAGTTTGAATAACAGAACAGTGAGTTGTAAATCTTCCAAGTAAAATACTGTTAACGAATAAACAACAAAAACGGGTCATTACTGCAGCTGAGGCAGCAATAGAAGCCTTCTTGATTGATAATAATCTAATTAGATTAGATATAGTTCTGTTAGCAGCTGAGCTAGGCTACAGCACATGCTAAAGAATTAATGGTCTCATCAACGATCCAGATATATACTTCGACTATTCATCTGATTCGTTCGGATCATACATCGTGGCGATGTGATGATCGAATAAATCTCATCAGACGATAATCATGCAAATCTTCTGACGAAAGTCTTTTCTCAATAATTTGAGCGAACCGTACAATGTTCGGGTGTACGACACTTGAGTGACTGGCTATAGGCCAAGTGGGAGATTGTTGGATAGTTATGACCCATAGCGTCACTATTTGTATAGATCATAGTGTTGTTGTACAAATTAACTATGTGACGAAGGAAATTGCTCTTTTATCATTTTTGATTAGATCACCAAGATGTATAAATGATGAAAGGTCCATATGATTAGTTCCTGGATTAAGATGATATGAGACAGTATCAATCCATGAAGGTTTAATTATTAAATATCCCTAGTCAGAGTATTATCGAGATTGGACATCGATAATGCGTAAAAGACTAGTATTACACTTGTACGCGTTGTGAGGGCATAACGGCATAATTCTCATATATTTGGGTATAGGATACTCATACAAGTGTAGTAGGAGGTTGTGTTTTACCGATGGTACAGAAAAACAGCTTCGCTCTAGATAGACCCCTCGGAATTCCATTGGTAGTATGACTATGTGTCTATGGAAGTCCGAAATCAGGGTAGGTGTATTTGGTCTTAACCTGAGACTTCCACCACTAATACTTGCGACAATCAATATACTTTGGTTTTAGGTCGTCCAGGGCTTTAACAAGTTCTGTGTACGCCTCTGCTGGGTATATTGAGAACGGTAGTGTGTTGGTGTGATGTCAAGACGAAAGTATCACTCCAGTCATAATGGAGATGATGATCACGCAGGATACGGAATTGGTTCTCTTATGTACTGCAGTCATCGGGATAATATAATTAGGTCATGATTATCCGATTATAGAGACTAGTTGCCAGAGATCCGATATGTGCTTCGTACGGGGCAGACACATTTCCAGCCCCAGGCCTTGCACGTGACATCCGATACTGGATCGAAATATGGAATACTACATATATTACGCCTGATATAGATCACATATTCTTATAAGGATATTTCTGGAGAATTGGGTAGGCATGACGCTTTGCTAGAAGCCAACCTTGTCTTGTAAATCGGTAAAATCGTAGTACTAGGTACTTACGTGTTCGGATAGTCCGACGATCGGATTTACTGCCAACATATCTGGGGATCTCATGGGTCGCTTCCCGAAGATTCACCGATGACGTATGACTCGACTTTATTAATCTGGGATTAATTAGATGAGAGAGAAAATTAATCTTGGATTAATTATGGAGATATTTTATCTGGGATAAAATATTAATTAAAGAGAGATAACGATTAATTTGGAATTAATCGATAAATAATATATTCGATATATTATGCGAAATTGGATTTCGACGCGGAATTAAAATTAGATTTTAATTCGGGTAAACGAGTTAATACAGAATTAATTTGTTAGCGACGTGAATAGTGATTTTACTAGGCATAATTATTTAATTACGTCGCAACGAAAAATTCATTAATTTGGAATTAGCGAACCCGAGCCCGGGAGTGTTTGCGGGCGCACTCGCATTTCGAATTCAAGTGCGGTCCACAAGTCACATCTAGCGTCAAATCACTTGTCAATCGATTGATGTGATGTCTAGTCACTTTGAGTGATGTGACAACATGTCACTATTGATTGGTGTTGGTAGTTGGAAGGCATTGATTGTTTTTGCCTTGGACTTTTGGATTTTTGAAAATGGTTTTGGTATTTGATTTTTGGAAAATAAAAAACAATTGATATAACACATTTTCTCTCTCTCTCTCTTGCAACCACTCACGGTTTGGAACCATTTCCCTCCTCTCTCTCTCTCGGCTTTGAAGCCTCTTCTTTCTTCCATGGCCGATTGGATCAAGGATGAAGATGGTGATTTTTGTGGCAAAAATCACCAAGAGCTAGCACTCAAACAAATGACATAAAAAGGTGATATGGAATCTTTTCCAAGAGCATGGAATCACCAAATGAAGCTTGGAGCTTGGAGATCCATCAATGGAGGACATGACCGAATTCTTGGAGGCCAAAAATCTGCCCACTGCCGTGAGCTCCTTGGAGGAAAAGAATTGTTATGTTCGTCGCATCACACAACCGATCGTTGCAAGTATGTTTCCGCCATATTTCTTGATGTATTCATATGTGTTTCAATGCTTGAATTGATCCTTGGGACTTAGAGATTTCCCAACATAAACTTGTTCACTACTAGTTTCAAAATTGGATTTTGATACTAGATGTGGTACATAAATATATGTATTGTTGTGCAGAATCTGCTAATGAGCAGGATATTGACTTCAATTGAGATTGACCTGCGAGTCGAAAATGGGACGAGAGTCGCTGTTTTAACCGTAGAAACCTAAGTTTAGGAACTACCATTCGGGTGTGTACTTAAATTAGGAAACTGTTACAATGTAACTAGTTTGATTTGAAACATTATCTCTATATTAGAGTATAACTCGTTGCGGGTATACCTTTATATTATATAACACTCAAATATTTCATTTTATAAAGATGATATTGAGATAAACACATTAGATATGAATAACAGTATTTATATTTTGAATATAAATTAATCTCAAAAGTATGACATGACAAACAAATAGCTCAAACTGAATAAATCAGATGAGACTTATTTGTGGCATTGTTATCTGGGACACATTAAACAAGACTCGTATATCCACACTTTTGAAGAGTGGATACTGGGATAGATTTGATCCTATTCAAATGATGTCTACGAATCTAGTTTTTTTAGGAAAAGTGCCTAAAACACATTTTACTTGGTAAAAGTGTAAGTGCCACCGATCTGTTAGCCCTCGTTCATAGTGACGTAAGTGGTCCCATGTCTAGCTAGGCTAGAAGTGGAAATGAATACTTCGTAACCTTTACAGATGTAGCATCTCGTTATGGTTATGTGTTTCTTTTGAAACACGAATCATAAATTTTTGATAAATTCAAAGAGTTTCGACACGAAGTATAAAAACAGATTGGCAAGAGTATTAAAACATCACGATTGGACTGTGATGGAAAATACTTAAGCCATAAGTTTCTCAATTACTTGAAAGAGTATAGTATTCTTTCAATGTGGACTCTTCACGGAACACCTCAATTTGATGGTGTATCCGAACTGAGAAACCGAACCTTGTAGGACATGATAAGGTTAATCATGAGTCGCTCTCAGAACCATTTTCCTTTTAGGGATACACATTAAACAGTGCAAAACTTATTTTGAATAAGGTTCCATAAAAATCTGTTAGACATACTTCATATTAGATATGAACAGGAAAGAAACCGGGTTTTCTCATTCCTGTAGATTTGGGAATGCTGGGCATATGTTTGGATGATAACAAACTATAACCCAAATCGGATAAGTGCCTAATTTGTGGGCTATCGTAGGGAAACCAAAGTATAATACTTATACAACTCACTAGATAACAATGTAATTGTTGCTCACCATGTGGTTTTCTTAATCGGAATACTTATATGTAGTGGTAAGTGGGAGGAAAGTAAAACTCGATGCAAATCAGAGTAGTACTATTCCATGCACCGATTCCTTAATGGAACACAAATAGTTCATCAGGGATGAAACTATACCATAATCTTCGAATACAAAAGAACCGCACAGTGGGACAGAGTCAGAAAACAACCTGGGAGGTATGGGTTTCTGATCTCACCTCGTAAAGATGTCAATCTTATTGAGGAATACGAACCGAATATGTATAAGGAAGTGATACAAGGTATCGACTCCCTATTATGGTAAAGTGCCATAAAGTCTGAAATGGATTCCATGTATACCAACCAAGTTTAGACACTAGTTGTAGTACCGGAAGGCATTGTGCCTATTGGTTTTATATAAGTCATCAAGGAAGACATACAGGGATGGCAACATACAACGTATTAAGCTAGGCTTATAGCGAAAAGGTATCGTTATCAACATTGTGTCGATTACGATGAAACCTTTTAATCGTTGCCATGGTTAAATCCATATGGATAATGCTTGCTAATGTTGCATGTTTCATTATGAAATATGGCAGCTGAACGTCAAAATCGCTTTCCTTAAACGGAAACCTTTTGGAGGATGTTTAAACCATCTTGACGATTTTTTCGTACCAAAACAGGCAAACAAGGTTTGCAAGTTAATTCAATCCATTTATGGATTGAAGCAAGCATTGTATTCTTGGAACCAGCGTTTTGATGTAATCATAATGGTATATGATTTAATTCAAAACGAAAATAATTCTTGTGTATATAAGGAGGTTAGTGGGAGTTCACTAACGATGATTGTCCTATAAAATGATGACATGTCATTTCTTGGAAATGACAGTCCCATAATATAATCGGTGAAAGCTTGGCTTTCATGAAAATTCTTCGCAGAATACTTGGGAGAAACAACCTTTAGTCTAGGAATAAGGATCTACTAGATAGATCTAAAAGTTATTGGAACTCTCCGAGAACTCGTACATTGAAATATATGTACATGACCTGGTGTCTCATATGCTTTGAGCATATGGAGTCACAATCAGGCCAATCCAAGTGATAGTCACTGGATTGATGTTAAAAACATCCTTAAGTATCTTAGAGGAACTAAGGATGCTTTCTTAAGCTATGGAGAAGGAGAACTTGAAGTGACTGGGTTCACCGTTGCAAGTTTCCTAACCGACAAAAACGACTATAAGTCGTAATAAAGGTACTATATAGTTTGAACAACGGAACAGTGAGCTGGAAATTTTCTAAGCAAGACACTGTTGCCGAATAAACAACAAAAGCAGAATATTGCTGCAGTTGAGGCAGTAATGGAAGCACTGTGGATCTAAATAATCCTAATTAGATTAGGAGTAGTTCTGTTAGCAACTGAGCTAGGCTACATCACAGACTAAAGAATTAATGGTCTCATCAACGATCCAAGTATATACTTCAACTATTCATCCGATTCGTTCGGATCATACATCGTGGCGATGTGATGATCGAATAAATCACATCAGATGATAATTTTGCAACTCCGCTGACGAAAGCAGTTTCTCAACAGAAGTTTGAGCGACTTGTACATAGTTCAAGTGTAAGACACTTGAGTGATTGGCTATAGGCCAAGTGGGAGATTGTTGGACAATTATGACCCATAACATCACTATTTGTACAGAACATTGTGTTGTTGTATAAATTAACTATGTGACAAAGGAAATTGCTCTTTTATCATTTGTAATTGGATTACCAAGATACATAAATGATAAAGTCCATATGATTAGTTCCAGATTGATAAGATATGAGGTTGTGTTTACCGATGGTACGGAAACAGCTTCGCTCTGGATAGACCCCTTGAAATTCCATTGGTAGTATGACTATGTGTCTATGGAAGTCCGAATCAAGGTAGGTGTATTTGGTCTTAACATGAGACTTGCACCGCTAGTACTTACGACAATAAATATACTTTGGTTTTGGTCGTCCAGGGCTTTAAAAGGTTCTGTGTACGCCTCTTCTGGGTATATTGAGAATTATAGTGTATTGGGTGTGATGTCAATATGGAAGTATCACTCCAGTCATATGGAGATGATGGTCACGTAGGATACGGAACTAGTACTCTTTAGTACTGCAGTCATCGGGATAATATGACTAGGTCATGATTATCCGATTATTGAGACTAGTTACCAGAAATTCGATATGTGCTTCGTACGGGGCAGACACAATTTCAGCCCCAGGCCTAGCATGTGACATCCGATACTGGATCGCGATACGCAATACTATATATACTACATATGTTATAGATTACATATTCCTTTAAGAATATTTCTGGAGAATTGGGTAGGCACGGTGCTTTGCTAGAAGCCAACAATGACTTGTAAATTGGTAAAAAACGTAGTACTAGGTACGTACGTATTCGGATAGTCCGACGACCGGATTTACTGCAAACATATTTAGGGATCTCATGGGTCGCTTCCTGAAGATTCACCGATGACTTATGACTCGCACATTATTAATCTGGGATTAATTAATAGAGAGAGAAAATTAATCTATGATTAATTACGGAGATATTTTATCTGGGATAAAATTCTATTTAAAGAGAGAGAACGATTAATTTGGAATTAATCAATAAAATAATATATTCGATATATTAAACGAAATTAGATTTTGACGCGAAATTAAAATTGGATTTTAATTCAGGCGAATGAGTTAATTTAGAATTAATTCGCTAGCGACGTGAATAATAATTTTGCTAGGCATAATTATTTAATTAAATTTGATTTAATTACGTCGTAACGGAAAATTCGTTAATTCAGAATTAGCGAACCCGAGCTCGGGAGTGTTTGCGGGCCCACTCGCATTTTGAATCAAGTGGGGCCCACAAGTCACATCACGCGTCACATCACATGTCACTTTAGTGATGGATGTCAAGTCACCTTTTGGTGATTGACAACCAGTCACTATTCATGATGGTGGTGTTGAAATTCAATCAAGTCCCAAGGATCACAAACATGTATAAAAACGAATAGAATACACAAAGGAGTAAGGCGGAATTCAACTCCATTGATGGGTTTTGATGAAATGAAGAATACAAGCCTTCAAGCTCCCTCCATAAGCTCGGCAATAGCTTCCTCATGCAGTGGACTGCTCGGTTGGGGACTGGTTTGCCTCCTCCATGTTCGGCCATTGAAGACTCCATTGAAGCTTCAAGCTTCAAGCTTTCCATGCTCATGAAGACACTTCCTTATCACCTTGGTATGCCTCCTAGAGTGTGCTAGCACTTGATTTTGCAACAAAAATCGTCACCTTCATCTCACTGCTTCTCGTTTTCAATCGGCAAAAACAGAAGAAAAGAATGGCTCGAAGCCGTATATGAGATGAGAGAAAAGAGAGGGAGAGGAAGAGATGCGTAAAAGAGAAGAGTGGAGAGGAGAGAGAAAAAGAAATGTAATTAGGTTTTTATATTTTTCTAAAAATTAATTAAAAACCATTTACATTTATTTTAACTTTCCATTTACCAAAAGTCAAAAAAGTAAAAGCAAAAGTTGCTTTTTAAACTTTTACATCAATCACTCAATCAAGTGACAACATGTCACATTACTCAAAGTGACATTTGATTTGACGCTTGATGTGACTTGCGATTTGACGCACGATTGACTTGCGTGCCGCACTCGAATTCGAAATGTGAATGCGCTCGCAAATAA
>SKCR01024555.1:0-34732 GCA_019454045.1 Zanthoxylum bungeanum
CAAATTGGGGAAAATCAATCCAATGAATTTTTTATCAAATTGATTACATACAACTCAAATTCAATCATATATAATCATTCTCAACAATCAATTTGACAGAATCAAGCTAAAATCAAAAAAGCCCCAAATTTGCTCAAGAACCCTAATTCGGTTTTCATGCATCAATGGCTCTAGATACCAATGTTGGAATTCAATCAAGGTCCCAAGGATCACAAACATGCATAAAAACGAGTTGAATACACAAAGGAGTAAGGCGGAATTCATACTCACATTGATGGGTTTGATGCTAGGAAGAACAAGATGCGATTTATCTTCTTGTAGGTGCTCGGTTTTGACTCCAAAAACAGCAGGGGCTGCTCGGTTTTGATCTTCTTTACATCTCCAAAAATCGGCCATGAGTGGTCTCCATGGAAGCTCAAAGCTTCAAGCTCCAATAAATCCAAGCACATGATTTGTTTCCCTATCACCTAAGTATAACCTGTGTGTGTGCTAGCACATCCTTCTTCATTTGCTTCTCAAAATCGGTCTAACCAGAAAAATTGAGAAGAAATCGGCACCATGCCGTGAAGAAGAGGGAAAGAAAATGAGAGGGAAAAGAGAAACCGTATGCCTTGCCTGTTGGAGAGAGAGAGTGATAACTTTATATATTTTAATTTTATTTTTTCAAAAAACAAAAAAAAAAATAAAATTAAATCATATATTATATTAAAATCAAAAGCAAAAGTCTAATAATGCTTTTCTACTTTTCACACATCATATCTACTTTACTATAAGTCATATCACATCACTTTAATAAAGTGACATGTTGTCAAGTCACATCACTTTAAGTGACAATTGATTTGACGATTGATGTGACAAACGATTTGACGCTTGATGTGACTCGCGTGCCGCGCTCGAATTCGAAATGCGAATGCGCTCGCAATTACTCTCGGGCTCGGGTTCGCTAATTCCAAATTAACGAATTTTCCGTCGCGTCGTAATTAAGTGATTACGCCTAGCGAATTCACTATTCACGTCGCTAACGAATTAATTCTAAATTAATTCGTTCGCCCGAATTAAAATCTAATTTTAATTCCGCGTCGAAATCCAATTTCGATTAATATATCGAATATATTAATTTTATCGATTAATTCCAAATTAATCGTTCTCTCTCTTTAACGATATTTTATCCGAGATAAAATATCTCCGTAATTAATCCCAGATTAATTTTCTCTCTCATCGAATTAATCCCAGATTAATTCTATCTCTCTTTTCTAATTAATCCCAGATTAATCAAAGTGCGAGTCATACATCATCGGTGAATCTTCAGGAAGCGACCCATGAGATCTCCGGATATGTTGGCAGTAAATACGATCGTCGGACTATCCGAACACGTAAGTACCTCGTACTACGTTTATATCGATTTACAAGACAAGGTTGGCTTCTAGCAAAGCGCCATGCCTACCCAATTCTCCAGAAATATTCTTACAGGAATATATAGATCTGTATCAAGCGTAGTATACCGTAGTATTGTGTATATCGGCCCAGTATCGGATAATCACGTGCTAGGGCTGGGGGTGGATAAGTGTCTCCCCCGTCCGAAGCACATATCGGATGTCTGGTAACATAGTCTCTATAATCGGATATACATGACCTGGTCACAATATCCCGATTGGTTGCGCAACACTCAAGAGCACTAGTACCGTATCCTGCGTGACATCATCTCCATATGACTGAAGTGACACTTCCATCTTGACATCACACCCAATACTCTACGACTCTCTGATAAACCCAGAAGTGGTGTACACAGAATCGGTTAAAGCCCCTACCACCAAGACCAAAGTTTATCGATTATCGTAAGTATTAGCGATGTAAGTCTCAGGTTAAGACCATACACACCTACCTTGATTTCGGCCTCCCATAGACACATAGTCATAATACCAATGGGATTCCGAGGGGTCTATCCAGAGCGAAGCTGTTTCCCGTACCATCGGTGAAACACGACCTCCTATCGCACTTGCATAAGTATCCAATACTTATATATATGAGAACTATGCCGCTGTGCCCTCACAAACGCGCACAAGTGCAATACTAGCCTATTCCGCATTATCGATGTCCAGTCTCGATAATACTACGGCTAGGGATATTTAATGATTAAACCTTCGGGGACTGATACTGTCTCATATCATTCTCAGTCCAGGTACTAATCATAGGGACCTCTCTTCATTTATATATCTATGGTGATCTAATCACAAATTATGAGAGTGCAATTTCCTTGTCACATAGTTAATTTGCTACAACAACACAATGATCTGTGCAAATAGTGACGCTATGGGTCATATTATCCAACACTTTCCCGTTCATATCTAATATGAAATCTGTCAAACAGATTTTAATGGAACCTTATTCTAAATAAGTTATGCACTGTTTATGCGTATCCGTTGAAGGAAATGGTAGATCAGAGTGACTCATGATTAACCTTTATCATGTCTAACAAAATTCGGTTACTCAGTTCGGACACACCGTCAAATTGACATGTTCCGGGAGGAGTCCTCTTTTGAAAGAATACTTTACTCTTTCAAGTATTTTAGAAACTTATTGCTTAAGTAATTTCCATTACGGTCTTACCATAACGGTTTAATCCTATAGCCGATCTGTTTGTCTATTTCGTGTCGAAACTTTAAAAGTTTCTGATTTGTGTTCTTCAAAAGAAACACATAACCATTACGTGATGCCACATCCGTATTGGTCACGAAATATTCATATCCACATCTAGCCTAGCTAGACATGGGCCCACTTGCTTCACTATGAACTAGGGCTAACAGGTCGGTGGCATTTGCACTTTTACCAAGTAAATAGTATTTTAGGCACTTTGACCAATAAACTAGATTCGTAGACTTTATTTGATTGGAAGCAAATCAGTCCTGGTACCCGCTCTTCAAAAGTGCGGATATACGATTCTTGTTTAATGTGTCTCAGACAACATTGCCACTTTAAGTTTCAACTGATCAAATCAGTTTGAGCTATTTGTTTATCATTATATACGTGTGAGATTTATTTATATTCTAAATATAAATTCTGTTGTTCACATCTAATGTGTTTATCTCAATATCATCTTTATATAATAAAACACTTTAATGTTCTAAAATATAAAGGTTCAATCCGCAACGGATTAAACACTGATATAAAGATAATGTTCTTAGTCAAACTAGTTACATTATAACAGTTTCCTAATTTACGTACATACCCAAAGGGTAGTTCCTAAACTTAGGTATCTACGGTTAAAACAGCGACTTTCGTCCCGTTTCCAATTCGCAGATAAATCTCTATTGAAGTCAGTATCCTATTCAAAACAGATTCTGAACATCAATACATATATTTATATAACACACTAAGTATCAAAATCCAATTTTAAATACTAGTAATGAATATATTTATGACAAACATATTTGAAGTTAGAGTTTTGCTCTTCTTCAATTCCTTCTTGGGATATGTCCTTTTATCTTCCCAGAAAACTATAATGATTTAGCCTTCGCCCTTTTTCAATATTTCAGAAGCCTTTGTTCAAGCCTCGGTTTTCTAGAATATCGAAGTAAGGTGCGCCTTGCGCTACTTGCGTAATTGCAAACTTTGACTTTATCTCCTTGAGAATAGTCATTAACTCTCCAAGAGTTTATTATTGCAATATATTTACTTCTAAGATCTAATAATAATCCCATGAAGATCCTTCAATTTCATTATCATACTTTAAGAATCTAATCCTTAGTTCTGATAAAGAAATTAAGGAGTCTATATGACAAGTATGATGGATTAAGCACTTAAGTTATCTTTACATAAATCTTCCAAAGATTATGCTCTACTTATTTGCTTAACTCCAGGCTTAGGCCTAATTTGTTATTTTATCAAATAAACTAACTTATTATATTTCCAGGACCATCCTGAAATATTATTCCCAATTAGAAAAATTAAGTCATTTAAATATATTTTCCCTAGGATTATGTTTTAAATGCTAATCTTTCATTTTATCTTGATTCTAATAGTCCAACTATTTAATCAACGATTTGTGGTACTATGTATTATATTGATTATTATAGTCCAACTATACAATCAAATATAATTTAAATGAATTAACCTCAATTACATTGATTATTATAATCCAATTATAAAATCAACTGTAAATCGAAATTAATTAATTCAAATATATTGATTACTATAATCCAATTATATAATCAACTATAATACAGTCCAACTGATTATAAAAAACAACAATTTAAATATTAGTCCAACTAACATTTAATTGATATGACGACATATTTGTGATTGAGCGTGTATGGCGAGTAATTGAACGAATATTGCAAATTCAATTCTTGCCTCCCACTATTTTTCGGCGAGCCTCTAACCCTCTATCGAGTACTCGGGAAACCGTGTTTCCTAGTGGGCTAGGATCCCGTTAAATATCACACAATCTTGACTTTGGCCAACAAATTGTATGATAATTAACTAGGTAGATCTCTAAGATCGATTGGATCCAATCCAATTCCTAGATCCGGTAGGGGGACATCCAAGTCCGAAACATATATCTTATATATGCCAATACATCAAATGTATTACCTAACCTGTTTCCTCTGAATCAACTAAGCCTTGGCTTTGGCACAACAAACTTAGTGATCCCTGTCAAGCGCGACCCATTAACCATGGAAAGCTTCGTAATCAATGTCGATGGACAAGAAGTGGTCTTGACTTTGGCCAACAAACCACAACTTGGACAAGACACTGATATGGAACAAAGCCTTCGTGACTCAAACACATCTTCGATAGACAAAGGCCTTGACTTTGGCCAACAAACCAATGTTGTCTCGGATCTTGAGTGAGAATCACTCAATGGAAGGAAAGACACTTAATATTTAGCGAGGGTTTTTCGCGTGCAAATTGGCAACCAATTTATTATCTTTGTTAAGGTCTCATCATCATACACCCTTAAACATGCATTCTAAACACATAATAAAGCGCATATGAAATAAATAATAATGATATGCGGATGGATACTTTACATTGATCCTAGATCAAATCTCTCTCTTTCTCTCTCCAGCTAGCACATGTATTTACTTCTAACCGTTACACTACACTTCTAAAGAAACCTCATTTACATTGAGGGGAATAGGTGAGAAGAGAATACAAAGAAATAAGAGATAAGGCTGGACTCGCAGGTCCAATTAATAAATCAAATTTATTACAATTTCCAAAATCGCCCCACCCGACTAATATCCATCCGATATACATTATTCATGCATCACAACCATGTATTCATACAAGCATGTTATCAATCAATCTAATCAAATTAATTAATCTGATAATTAGTGATCATCCAATGTTCAAACAACGATTTGATTTTGTTCGAGTCAAACTCGTTTTACGAACACGACTCAAAGTACGAATTCTCAAATAAAATTAAATTACATAATTAAATCCAATTTAATACGCATTTAATTCTAATTCTTTATTTAATTCCAAATTAAATATTACACTTTATAAAATAAACCTTTACGACTTAAATTCCGAATTTAATCGTTACGGGTCTCAAAGCCCGATTAATATCCAATATTAATTTAATTAAAGTCCAATGGGCTTTTAATTAATTTCTTCAAGGCGTAGACTTTTGGTCAACTCGGGTCAAACCGAATAACCAAAATCCAATCCGGGAGTTACCCCATAAGCCCAGAAATTAATTTAGGCCCATTAGGCCCAATTAAACTTTAAAGGTTCATTAGTCGCATTTGGGCTTTTTGTATGCGGTTTTGGGCCTAATTGGATCCAACCAATTTCGCCTAAACCCAACTTTGTACAACAAAGCCCAACAAGCCCAATAACAACTTTAAAAGCCCAAATCCAATTTTAAGCCCAATAATTAAATTATAAAAATCCAATTTTACAATTCAATTAACCTAAAGTGCATAACATTATTAATTACCCAAATCAAAGTTTCCAAAACATCAAATTTGTCCAATTAATCATGCTTATCATCAATAAATCATGTCCAACATAATTTGATCAAAATCAAACCCAATTTCATGCTTCAAGTGTCTCGGCCAAAGAGGGAAATTATGCCCAAATCAAATTCAATCCAATTGAACCCAATCAAACATAAAATCAACATCCCCAAATGATTTCCAAGTCATCTAATGAACAAAAATCAAAAAACCAAGACATTAGGAAGCTTGCCATTTTCGGCCACAATGAACAAATTGGGGAAAATCAATCCAATTAATTTTTCAACAAATTGATTACATATAACTCTAAGTTATCCATATACAAGCATACTTAAACAAACAATTTGTCAAAATCATGCTTAAATCAAAAAACCCCAAATTTGAGCTAAGAACCCTAATTTCGTTTTATGCACAAATGGCTCAAGATACCATTGTTGGGTTTCGATCAAGTCCCAAGGATCATTTATAAAGCATAAACGAGTATGAATACAACCAAAGGAGGTGCGGAAAAACTCACATTGATCGGTAGAGATGCAACAAAGATGAAAAACGCAATGCACTCCCTTGCTCGGCAGTGGGCTGCGCAAATGGTGGACTGCTCGGCGTGGGGGCTGCTTCCTCCTCCAAGAATCGGCCATGGGTGATCCTCCATGGAAGCTCCAAGCTCCAAGCTTCACAAGGTGATTCCTTGCTCACGAAATCACTTCCTTAACACCTTTGTATGCCTCTTAGAGTGTGCTAGCACTTGATGATTTGCCACAAATCATCATTTTCCTCCTTGTGTTTCACGGTGAAACTGAAACCAGAAGAAGAAATGTGGCAGTTCTGCCGAGAGAGATGAAGAGCAAATTTTTGGCTCCAAAATGCCCTAAACCGTAAAAGAGAGAGAGCATGAGTAGGAAATAAAAAAAATTGTAAAAGGGTTTTTATAATTTCAAAAATTATTAAAACCATTTACCATTTCTTTAATTTCCAAAAAGGCAAACATTAAATGCTTGTCAATCACCACAAATCAACTCACATCAATCACTCAAATGTCACATCACTCTAAGTGACATGTGATTTGACGCTTGATGTGACTTTCGATTTGACGCTTGATTTGACTTGCGTGCCGCACTCGAATTCGAAATACGAATGCGCTCGCAAACAATCCCGGGCTCGGGTTCGCTAATTCCAAATTAACGAATTTTCCGTTGCGTCGTAATTAAATGATTACGCCTAGCGGAATCACTATTCACGTCGCTAACGAATTAATTCTAAATTAATTCGTTCGCCCGAATTAAAATCCAATTTTAATTCCGCGTCGAAATCCAATTTCGTATAATATATCAAATATATTATTTTACCGATTAATTCCAAATTAATCGTTTTCTCTCTTTAATTGATATTTTATCCCAGATAAAATATCTCCGTAATTAATCCTAGACTAATTTTCTCTCTCATTAAATTAATCCCAGATTAATTAAAGTGCGAGTCATACGTCATCGGTGAATCTTTGGGAAGCGACCCATGAGATCCCCGGATAAGTTGGCAGTAAATCGGGTCGTCGGACTATCCGAACACGTGAGTAACTCGTACTACATTTACACCGATTCACAAGCCAAGGTTGGCCTCTAGCAAATCGCCATGCCTACCCAATTCTCCGGAAACATGCTTACAAGAATAATCGATCTATATCAGGCGTAGTATACGTGGTATTGCGTATTTTGATCCAGTATCAGATGATCACGTGCTAGGCCTGGGGCTGGAGTCGTGTCTGCCCCGTACGAAGCACATGTCGGATCTCTGGTAACTAGTCTCTATATCGGATAAACATGACCTTGTCATTTTATCCCGATGACTGCAGTACTAAAGAGAACCAGTACCGTATCCTACGTGACCATCATCTCCATATGACTGGAGTGACACTTCCGTCTTAACATCACACCCAACACACTACGATTCTCAATATACCCAGTATTGGCGTACACAGAACCGGTTAAAGCCCTGGATGACCTCAACCAAAGTATATTGATTGTCGCAAGTATTAGCGGTGCAAGTCTCAGGTTAAGACCAAATACACCTACTCTGATTTCGGACTTCCATAGACACATAGTCATACTACCAATGGAATTCCGAAGGGGTCTATCCAGAGCGAAGCTGTTTCCCGTACCATCGGTGAAACACAACCTCCTATTACACTTGCATGAGAATCCTATACCCAAATATACAAGAACTATGTCGTTGTGCCCTCACAACACGCACAAGTGCTTACTAGGGGTGGCAATTTGGGTCAGGATTCGTTTATTCGTTCGATTCGATTCGCTTTAAAGCGAATACGGGTTTGGAAAATTGGATTCGTTTAATAAATGGGTCAATTCGATTCGATTCGTTTAATAAACGAATCGAATCCGAATTTGAGCTCTTCAATTCGTTTATTCGTTTAGAATTCGTTTATTAAACGAATCATAAACGAATCGAATCGAATCCAATTCGTTTAGTATCCGTTTAATTATATTACAAATTTACCCTTAATTTTATTTATTATATCTGTTAAATTCGGAGGGTAATTCAGTAACTTCGTATGTTTAACTGAAGTATATAAACTTAAAACTAAAACCTAAACCTAAAATCTAAACCTAACTCTCATCTCACAACTCACTCTCAAGTCTCAAGCCGGCGGCCTCTATCTCTCTCAAATCTCAATCAACAGACAACAACTTATTTTCGTTTGTCACAGCTCCTCACAGCCATCGTAACAGGTAATCTTTCTTCACCAATGCTTTTGTTTATTCATGTTTGCTTGTTTTCTCCTAGCTCATCTTTCTTCTCATCTTTAATTTGAGATGCTTATGTAATTTTCTGGTGACTTTGAGCTCGGGTTTGTTTAGTAAAAATGAGGGATTACATTTGCATTCTTTTGTGTCAAAAATAGTGCTTGGAAATGCTTTCTTGGGTAGGTTCATGAAGTTTGGCGATTTGGGTAATGCCTTGTATGTGTTTGGTAAAATGTGTGAGAGAAATTTATTTTCTTGGAATGTGTTGATTGTGCCTGATGTGTAGTTACCAGAGAGGTTTCATGGGAGAGCCAAATGAGGCTAACTTTACAATTGCTTTCTTTTGTTTGCAGGAAATATTTTGGACACAAGCTAACCATTCATCCTGGTGCTAAAAAACTGTATTGGTTATATTTGTGTCAAAAGTTCGTATTTACCAGAGAGGTTTCATGGGAGAGCCAAACGAGGCAAGGCCATGCAGGGTTGAGTTTCATGAGAATCCAGCCACCTGCATATGTGAAGATTATGAAGCCAAGAAGAATGATTCAACTCATAGGAAATACATACATAAATGGGGATAATTTGATCGAAAAAGATGATGCAGTGAATTGGAGTTTGAAATCAAAATTGGAATTTGTTGTAAAGATCTTTTCATCTATAAGAATGAATATGCCATTGACTTTGTATTTAGTTTTGTATAAACGAATAAACGAATCGAATACGAATATTCGTTTATTAAACGAATATTAAATTCGATTCGATTCATTTAATTTTATTTAAACGAATAAACGAATCGAATACGAATACGAATATTCATTTATTAAACGAATATTAAATTCGATTCGATTCGTTTAATTTTATTTAAACGAATAAACGAATCGAATACGAATATTCGTTTAATAAACGAATCGAATTCGAATTCGGATATCAGGATTCGTTTAATAAACGAATCGAATTCGAATTTAGTGCATTATTATTCGATTCGTTTAGGATTCGTCACGAATTCGATTCGTTTATTCGTTTTGACACCCCTATGCAATACTAGTCTTTTACGTATTTATCGATGTCCAATCTCGATAATACTCTGACTATGGATGTTTTATGATTGATCCTTCGTGGACTGATACTGTCTCATATCATTCTCTGTCCAGGAACAAATCATAGGGACCTCTCATCATTTTATATCTAGGTGATCTAATCACAAATAATAAGAGTGCAATCTCCTTTGTCACACAGTTATTTGTACAACAACACTATGATCTGTACAAATAGTGACGATATGGGTCATAATTGTCCAACACTAAAAACTACCCAAAACAGTCCCCAAATTAACCCAAAATAGTGACCGAAATACAGCAGAAATACAGCAGAAAAGCAGCAGCGAAACGGAGTAAAAATAGTAGCTTGAGCAGCGATACAACGAGGTAAAACGCAAACCAGTGAACCAGAAAAGTTGATGAGCTTTAACCCTTCCGATCTCCGTGAAACGCAAGTTCGAAAGTCGACGAAAAATTTTAGACCTGAGGGTATTTTTCACATCCGTTTTCAGTTGTATTTTTATTATTTATTGAGTTTCATTTGCATGATTATTATAGAGTGATGCATGTTGTGGCCTTTGAATAGATAAAAAATGCATGTATTGTGAAATGGTGTATGTTGTGGCCCTTGAATAAAATGAAAAATGTGTCGCCTCTCGTGGTATATAGGACGGAAACCCGGACATAAATTTCATAGCTGATTCCGAATGGACGGTAGTATGATCTGTACTCGGGATATAACTCCACGTACCACTTGAGTAAACGGCGCATATTTCATTTTATGTTGCTTTGATTTGTTTATTATTCGCTACTTGATTTCCGCATGTTATTTGTTTATGTAATGATGTGATCGAGCGCATGGGCTTAGTAAGTTGGATTAAAGGTCCCCTATTTTGAGCGGTTAAAACCCTTTACCACGATGCTTTGCCGCTCCGATTGATGTATATTCGGTTGAATGTAAGATGTGTTCAATCGGGTATACGAAGTCGATATTATTGTCTTTATTTTTATATGCATTGCGTGATCGAGCGCATGGGTTTAGTAAGTTGGATTAAAGGTCCCCTGTTTTGAGGGGTTACCTTTACCACGATGCTTTGTCGCGTCGGTTGATGTATATTCGGTTGAATGTAAGATGTGTTCAATCGGGTATACGAAGTCCGATATCATTGTCTTTACTTTTTTATATATGTATTATGTTGATTGTGCATGGGCTTAGTAAGTGCGATTAAAGGTCCTCTATTTTGAGAGGTTAAAATCCTTTTCCATGATGTTTTGCCGCGCTTTTAGCCCGTTATTATTTATTAGGTGTCATTTATTCATCCGTTCATGTATGTGTCATGTTGTTTACTGCATTTTGGAGGTCACTGCTGTAACCCCGTTCGAACGCGTTTCGGAACGCCGCACGAACACATGTTTTCTGTCTGGTCCCGTTTGAACGCGTTATCAAACGTTATACGAACGTGAACCTTCTGTTTACCGTTCGAACGCGTATACAAACACCGCACGAACACCCACGGTAAATAGGTCCTCCTGCATCACATCACGACATGTCTATCTTAGCATATAGTTATCTCTTTTTACCTTATGCATTTGTATTACCTCTTTAGTTATCTATTTCTATTATGAGCTTAAGTGTCTTTCCTTAATATGCATGTTTGTATGAATGCTATGTGTTTGCGCTTCTGTGCCTACCAATGTGAGATTGTATGTCTTCCATATGTCAATTTATCTTTACGCATGAATTCAGACATGGATTATATACAAATAGGTTGTATGCAAGCATGAAAATGTGTTATATGTAAACTTAGATATGAGCTTTGTACCTATGCATGCAAACTTAGGAGTGACTTATCCTTGGAAATATGTTGCACCCAAAGTTGATAAGTGCCAATTGTAGGTTATCCTAGGGAAACCATAAGTATAGTACTTATACATCTCACATGAGAACAATTTAATTGTTGCTCACCATGCAGTTTTCCTAAGAGGAATACCTATATGCAGTGGTAAGTGGGAGGATAGTAAAACTCGATGAAAATCGGAGTAATATTATTTCTGGCACCCATTCCTTATTGGAACACAAATAGTTCATCAAGGATGAAACTATACCAATAATCTTCGAATACACAAGAACCGCGTAAGTCGGAGAGAATCAGAAAACAACCTGGGGTATGGGTTTCTGATCTCACCTCATAAAGATGTCAATCTTATTGAGGAACACCAACTGATTACGTATGAGGAAGTGATACAAGGTATCGACTCCCTAATTATGGCAAAAGTGCCATGACGTCCGAAATGGATTCCATGTATATCAACTATGTTTAGACACTAGTTGATGTACCGCAAGGCATTGTGCCTATTGGTACTATATAAATCTTCAAGGAAGACATACATGGAAGGCAACAAACCAACGTATAAAGCTAGGCTTTTAACGGAAAGGTATCGTCATCAACATTGTGTTGATTACGATTCAATCTTTTACCCGTTGCCATGGTAAATCCATTTGGATAATGTTTGCTAATGCTGCATGTTTCATTTATGAAATATGTCAGCTTAACGGGAAAATCGCTTTCCTTAAACGGAAACCTTTTGGAGGATGTTTACAACATCCTGTCGGTTTTGTCGTACTATAACTAGCAAACAAGGTTTGCAGGTTATTCGATCCATGTTTGGATTGAAGCAAGCATTAGGTTCTTGGAATTATCGTTTTGATGTAATCATAATAGTTTATGATTTAATTCAAAACGAAAATGATTCTTGTGTATATAAGAGGGTTAGTGGGAGCGCACTGACAGTGGTTGTCCTATAAATAATGATGACATATCATTTCTTGGAAATGATGATTTCCCATAAAACAATCGGTGAAAGCTTGGCTTTCATGAAAATTCTCCGTAGAATTCTTGGGAGAAACAACCTTTATTCTAGGAATAAAGATCTACTGGGTTAGATTTAAAATTGTTAAAACTCACCGAGAAATCGTACATTGAAAAATGTACGTGACCTGGTGTCTCATACGCTTTGAGCATATGCAGTCACAATCGGGCCAATCCAAGTGATAGTCACTGGATTAATTTTAAGAACATCATTTAGTATCTTAGAGATCTAAGGATGCTGTCTTAATCTATGGAGAATGAGAACTTGAACTGACTGGGATCACTACTGTAAGATTCCCAACCGATAAAACGACTATAAGTCGCACAACGGTACTATACAGTTTGAATAACGGAACAGTGAGCTGGAAATCTTCCAAGCAAGATACTGTTACCGAATAAACAACAAATGCGGGTTATTGTTGCAGCTGAGGCAGCAATAAAAGCCTTCTGGGTCGATAATAAATCTAATTAGATTAGATATAGTTTTGTTAGCAGCTGAGCTAGGCTACAACATAGGCTAAAGAATTAATGGTCTCATCAACGATCAGAATATACTTTTATATTCATCTGATTCGTTCGGATCATACATCGTGGCGATGTAATGATCATATAAATCGCATCAGACGATAATCATGCAAATCCGCTGACGAAGCCTTTTCTCAGCAGTTTGAACCAACCGTACATAGTTCGGGTGTCAGACACTCGAATGACTGGCTATAGGTCAAGTGGGAGATTGTTGGACAGTTATGACCCATAGCGTCACTATTTGTACAGATCATGGTGTTGTTGTACAAATTAACTATGTGACAAAGGAGATTGCACTCTTATCATTTGTGATTAGATCACCAAGATATATAAATGATATGAGGTCCTTATGATTTGTTCCTGGATTGAGAATGATATGAGACAGTATCAGTCCACGAAGGATAAATCATTAAATATCCCTAGTCAGAGTATTATCGAGATCGGACATCGATAAATGCGTAAAAGACTAGTATTACACTTGTGCGCGTTGTGAGGGCATAACAGCATAGTTCTCATATATTTAGGTATAGGATACTCATGCAAGTGTAATAGGAGGTTGTGTTTTACCGATGGTACGGGAAACAGCTTCGCTCTGGATAGACCCCCTCGGAATTCCATTGGTAGTATGACTGTGTGTCTATGGAAGTCCGATATCAGGGTAGGTGTATTTGGTCTTAACCTGAGACTTGCACCTCTAATACTTGCGACAATTAATATACTTTGGTTTTGGTCGTCCAGGGCTTTAACAGGTTCTGTGTACGCCTCTGCTGGGTATATTGAGAATCGTAGTGTGTTGGGTGTGATGTCAAGACGGAAGTATCACTCCAGTCATATGGAGATGATGGTCACGTAGGATACGGGACTGGTTCTCTTAAATGTTGCAGCTATCGGGATATTATGACTAGGTCATGTATATCCGATTATAGAGACTAGTTACCAGATATCTGATATGTGTTTCGTACAGGGCAGACACAATTCCAGCCTCAGACCTAGCACGTGATCATCTGATACTGGATCGATATACGAAATACTACGTATACTACGCCTGATATAGATCGCTTATTCCTGTAAGCATGTTTCTGGAGAATTGGGTAGGCATGGCGTTTTGCTAGAAGCCAACCTTGTCTTGTAAATCGGTACAAACGTAGTACTAGGTACTTATGTGTTCGGATAGTCCGACGACAGAATTTACTGCCAACATATCCGGGGATCTCATGGGTCGCTTCCCGAAGATTCACTGATGACGTATGACTCGCACTTTATTAATCTGGGATTAATTGGATGAGAGAGAAAATTAATCTGGGATTAATCGCGGAGATATTTTATCTGGGATAAAATATCATTTAAAGAGAGAACGATTAATTTGGAATTAATCGATAAAATAATATATTTGATATATTATACGAAATGGATTTCGACGCGGAATTAAAATAGATTTTAATTCGGGCGAACGAATTAATTTAGAATTAATTGTTTAGCGACGTAAATAGTGATTTCGTTAGGCATAATCATTTAATTACGTCGCAACGGAAAATTTGTTAATTTGGAATTAGCGAACCCGAGCCCATGAGTGTTTGCGAGGGCATTCGCATTTCGAATTCGAGTGTGGCACGCAAGTCACATCTAGCGTCAAATCATTAGTCGCATCAAGCGTCAAATCACATGTCACTTTGAGTGATGTGACTAGTTGTAACATGTGATTGATGTGAGTTGGTGGATAGCATTTAATGCCATTTTTAGAGCCAAATTTATGTTGACTTTTTGAAAGTGGTATTAGGTATATGTTTAATTGTTTTTGGAAAACAATTTATCTAATACACATTTTATCTCTCTCTCTCTCTCTTTTTTCCTCCACTCTCTCTCACGGTCTTAGACCGTTTTTCACCTTCTGTTTTCTGGTTTCTATCGAGAACAAGGAGGGAGGAGAACAATTGATGATTTTGTGGCAAGATCATCAAGTGCTAGCACACTTTTGGAGACATACAAAGGTGATAGGGAACTCACTTCATGAGCAAGGAATCAACACAAGCTTGGAGCTTGCATGGAGGACCACCAATGGTCGATTCTTGGAGGAGGAAAATCTGCCACTGCCGAGCTTGGAGGAGGCAGAAAATGAGTTTTTTTCTTCACCGCATCGACTCAACCGATCATTGTGAGTATTCCGCAACTCCGTGAATGTATTCACTTTGTATTTTCATTGCTTGAAATGATCTTGGGATGCTTAGAGAATTCCAACAATATGATTGCTGTAGGAATTGTTCATAAATGGTTCAATGTGTTTAATTATTGAACAGATCATTTATGAGGTTCCATAGTGGCTTAGGGATTGGTGAATGACGATAGGGGCACTTTGGGAATTGGAATAAATAGATTTTTTTTTTAAATTACTATTCACGTGAATAGTAATCCGTGAATAGTACCGTGTGAATAGTAAAACAAAATTTTTTATTTTTGTTATTTGTTTTGAATTCCAATTCGGCCCAAACTCTTATTAGGGTTTTATAATCTCATTAAACCACTAAATTAAGATCCAATGGCTAAGATTAAATTGGCTTTTATCCCACATCGGATTCTTAATTAATTTTGTTGTCTTTGGAGCACTATATAAACCCAAAGAATTCTTCACAAATTTTTGTACCAAACCTTTCAAATCTTGGGTTTATATAAGTGAGCAACTCTAAAGTTTTAAGAGTAAGCCACTGATTTTTAGGATCCTTAAGTGTAATTGACTAGAGGAACCTCGAGTTAAAAGTTTTGAGGTATTTGCCTAGGCTAGCACCAAGGGCAAAATATTCGTGCACTCAAGGCGTAGTCTTGCCGTTGAGTTTTGGCTTTGGTGTGTGCATCTTTGGAGGACACACACTTGGGTGGCTCTTTGGAACGTGGAAGAGCTTGCTGAGTTCGAGAAAAGCTTGTAGATTGGAGGGAGGACTGGAGGAGTCTACGGTTCAAGTAAGTCTTTTTCTTTCTTTATTTTTATTAGAGTTCTTATGATAGTTAGCATGTTTAGGTTTATTTTATTTGCATGTTTTATGAGTTTTATGCTTAGAATATATAGTAACACGCCTAGGCTTGTAGAACAATCAAAACAAATGGGTCTTGGGCAAAGGGAAAGCAACATAATAATTTTTGATTTTTCGCTGCGCACTCGCGGCCGCTTCCTAACAGTGGTATCAGAGCGTCGTTTTTGTTTTGATTAGTTCTCTCTCATTTGAACTCGAAATTGGGTTTTTAAAAGCTCGTTGGAAAGCTAACACCCTGAACTTAATTTTAGGCACAAGTTTTGCATGATTTGGTTAATATTTGAATTGTGAAATTGCATTTAAAGTTCACACGTCTGCAGAAAAATGTGAATAGTAAATTTATTTGAATAAAATAAAATGCAATATCATAATTAAATATTAATCAAAGTTATTTAATGCCTAAAATAATTCCAACATATTAAAACTCATATGCTTGATGATTCTATGTATGATTAGAATTGGCATGATTATTTTAGGGTGCAAGCATCTAGAGACTTTCTAAGAAATAGAGAGTGTATTGCTTATCCCTTAGCTAAGTAATTATTCTGTGATGAACTTAGAGATTTATTACCTTTAAGGATAATAAATATAAATCACTTGTTTATAATAAAAGACATTATAAAAGATACATGTGGGTTGGGACCAATGGGTTAATAAAACTTTCCAAACTAAAGTTAATTTAACCAAAGGTATTACTAGAGTTAGATAATGATTTGGGGTCTTCCTTCACTCACTACCTTTTTATAGCCAAAAGGAAAAGCTGTGAAGACATCTAGATAATCATTTACTCAAAGCTTACCTTAAAGCATATTTAAAGTGTTGGACTAATTTGGAGGATCTATTTTTATTCCTGTCACCAAGGCAATAAGAGCCTAAGAGGTAAGGGTATTTAAGAGAGTTCGCTCCACCCTCCCTCTGGGGAATTTTCAATGGAGGAATCCATTTGAAAGTTATTCACTTAAACTTGATAAAATCCTCAATAATAATTTAAGTCTAAAATTTGCCTCTCATTGTAAAGTATAGACCCAAATGGCTTAAACCGTATTGGCAGGACTAGGCTTTACCATACTGACCAATACCAATTTGTCCCTAAATCGTACTATTGACAATGGTTTGACTTTTCTGAGTCATAAGACGCAGCGACCCTTAGGCGTGGTCTTATAACTTAGTTGCAAAGATTGGGTGTCCACAAGGACTAGCATAAGAAAATGGCATGTTTGATTGTCCAACCCAATGATCAATGAATTGTGATTTATATCATAAATTGGTTGGGAACCTACCTAATTATCATATTTTATAACGATCGGCCCTAGTCGGAGTTATGAAATGATGATAATGGGATCCTTGCCCACAAGAAATCCATCATATTGGGGTTGATGCGATTTCCTTAAAATTTTAAAATAATTGAGTGGGAGCAACTTCATAATATTAAAAGCACATGTTATTATGAAACATTAATGAAAACATATTCCTAATTTTAACATTTTCTCTTAACAGGTGGGTTAAAATATTTCACAAACATTCAAATGAAAAACAGAGTATCACTTCGTTACATCCTTGATGAGCATAAGCTCAAAGGGGACAACTACAATGACTGGTTTAGAAACTTAAAATTGTCTTACGACAAGAAAAGATTTTATATGTTCTTGAAAGACCATTTCCCCCTGAACCCGCAAAAGATGCTGACCAAGATATATTTGATGCTTGGAAGAAACACGTCGATGATGATGAGCAAGCAGTTTGCATAATGCTTGGCTCTATGTCGGACGAACTTCAGAAAGCTCACGAAGATATGGATGCTCAAACCATCATCTTTCACTTGAAGGAGTTGTATGCAACTTCCGTTCATACCGTGATATTCCAAGTGTCATGTGCCTTATTCCAAACAAGGTATAAGGAATGATCTGTTAGTGGACATGTGCTTAAGATGATTGGCCACATTGAAAAATTGGCCAACCTCGGGTTCATCATGGATCATGAGATAGGTCACGATCTAATTCTTCAGTCCTTACCAAAAGAATTCTCTAATTTATTATGTAGTTTCATCTGTCTGATAAAGAAGCTATTTTAGCAGAATTGCACAATCTGATAAAGCAAGCAGAGAAGGACTTAAAACCGGAGCTTAAAACCTCCGTCATGCTTACGGGTACGGACCTGAAGCCACGAAGCCTAAAGAAAAATAAGGCCAAGGCCAAGGCTTCAGATCATCTAAAGCCCAATGGTAAGGTGGAGAAGAAAAAAGTAAAGGGGAAATGTTTCTTTTGTGGAAAGAAGGGTCATTGGAAGAAAGACTGCAGATCCTTGAAAGCCAAGGAAGCTAGGGAAGCCCAAGAGGCCAAGAAGCCCAATACTTCAGGTTTGTTGTATATGATTGAACTATATTCTCAAAACACTGAACCTTCTACTTGGGTGCTTGACACCGGTTGTGGGACTCACTTGTGTAATAATGTGCAGGGCCTGAGAAACAGTAGAAGACTCCGTCATGGGGAGGTTGACTTCGCATGGGTAATGGAGCAAAACTGGTTGCATTGTGCGTAGGGACTTATTCATTAGTTTTGCCGAATGGTTTAGTTTTAGACTTAGAAGATTGTGTTTATGTACCTTCTCTAGTAAAGAACATCATTTCAATTTCTTCTTTATGTAATAAAGGTTTTTCATGCCTAATAAGTTGTAATGAATGTTCTATTTATTTCAATGAAATAAAATATGGAGATGGTATTTTGAATAATGGTATCTATGTCTTACAAACTAACAAAGAATGTTCAACCTCTAATATATAAAACGTTGACTCGAATAATCTCAATGAATCACTTCTATGGCACAGTCGCTTAGGTCATATCAATGAAACAAGATTAACTAAGCTACATAAGGATGGGTATTTTAGACCCTTCAAATATGAACCTTAGAACTGTTATTCTAACGTATGTAGGACAACCCCAAATCTTAAATGCTTAAGACTTGGATTTCTACCGAACCATATCTGATAGGGGTCGTAGAAACAACTTTCGATGGAAACCTATTAAGTATGTAGGCAGCAATAAGTAAAGCGTAACCTCAAAGGTAATAAGGAAGATCTGTATAGCTCGTCATGGATCGCACCATATGCAATAAAGTACGATTTCTACGCTCAGACACTCCATTGTGTTGAGATGTTCCTGGTGGGCTATATTGGGCGAGAATTCCATTCTCCCTTAAATAATTTCTGAATTCTTCACTCATGTATTCACCACATTGATCTGATCTAAGGCATTTCAGGATTTTACTGGTTTGTTTTTCTACTTTGTTTCGGAATATTTTGAACTTATCAAATATTTCCTACTTATGTCTCATCAGATAGACATATCTATATCTAGACTTGTCATCTGTGAAAGTCACAAAGTATGTTGAACCATCATGAGCGGCATGATTTAATGGACCACACACATCGCTGTGTATAAGTTTCAGTAAATTTCCAGCACGGTGTCCAACACCTTGAAATGGGGCATTTGTCATCTTTCCTGGGATACATGACTCACAAATCGGATAAGGATATAAGGTAAGATTTTCAATCAAACCATCCTTTACCAATTTGGATAGACGTCTAACACCTATGTGTCCCAATCTCATATGCCATAATTCAGTATTATTTAATTCAGACTTCCTACTTGTATTTTTCTCTATATTAAAGACATATCTACATGTTTCCAAAATATAGTGACCATTTGATAAAGAACATTCACATTTCAATAATTTTTCTTTATCATACAAACATAAAGTTTCATCCTTAATGTTTATTTTATATCTCTCCTTATCTAATATTGGCAGTGATATTATTTTTCTGATAAGTGAGAGAACATAATAATAGTCATGTAAATGTAATTTACATCCATTTAGGAGATCTAGAATAACAGTTCATATGGCCTTGACATCCAATGTCTCGTCATTGCCAACTCTAAGCTGGATCTCCCATTTATTTAGCCTTCTTCTAACCCTCATTTCCTGCAGGGAATTGCAAATATGAGTAGGACTGTCAGTGTCTAATACCCATCCACTATTTGCATCTAAGGCTAATGATATGTCAATAATTGGAAAAATACAAAGCGTATCTGAGGGTCCTGCTTTTCCTTTAAACTCTTCTTCTTCCATTGTCCAGACTTCTTGCATTGTAGACATTGGTCACGAGCTACTTTCGGTTTTGCGCCTTTGTGCTTTTTGGAGTTTTTCTTTAACATCTTCTTCTTCCCCATCTTGATTTTCTTTGACTTCCCAGAAGTCTTTGAAAAGCTAGCTCCACGATGGAGATACAATGTGGGGTTGCCTTTCTTCAAATATTGCTCTGTCGTGCGTAGCATGTTATGAAGTTCTTTGTATGTGGCTTGCATCGAATACATATGGAAATTTAATACAAAGCCAGCATAAGAACCAGGCAAAGAAGACAAAATAAAATTACGGCCCAGTCGTTCATCAAACACAATGTCATGTCGTTCCAGATATTGAATCTGGTCGATCATGTTCAAAACATGGGTGCTGACAGCTTCTTCCTCTTTGAGTTCAGAACGGAACAATTCCTTAGACCTTCGATAAAGTTTCATCTCTTGATTTGCCTCGAACAACTCCTTGAGTGTTCGCATGATGCTCCAAGCATCTGGTACTTCAATGTACTATCTCAGCAAATCTGGAACCATCGATCCCAAGATGTAGGATTTCATCTTCAGGTTTTCATCATTCCATCTATCAAAAGTTTCTCGCTCTTCTGGAGTTGAATAAGGATCGATATCAACAGGCAGTGGATTGATCGTGACATAAGTCAACTTTTCATACTCCAAGACAAGGCGCATGTTTATTTCCTATTCGAAATAGTTTTCGGCTCCTTTTAGCTTATTGGAATCCAAAATTTTCATCAATGGATTAGCGGCAGCCATCTACAAGACAATATTTTTTAGTAGTAGCAGAACAGTTTTTATTTCAAAAGTGATAACATTAATTGATCATGGAATTTAAATCTATTAGTGCTCTCCCACTACTTTACGTAATTCCGTAATCTTCCTTAACGGAAAAATAGAAATTTGACTATCAAAATTTCATAGAGGGAAGTGGATCCCATGATATTTACTTCAGCCTCACACTAATGACGATATTGGCCTTTGTAAACTCATTAGGTAGAACTCCAAGGTCAATCACTTTATGTGACTCCTAGTTTGGTCCTGAACCGTTTCTTATCCTCACACTAATGACGATATTGGATTAAGACGTATTCTAGGTATATACTTATCAATGTGCACTAATGAGCTTCGAATGTACACCCTCACACTAATGACGATATTGGGCGAGTACGTTAACTCATCACGCTACATCTAATATTTTACCGGAGCGACCTAAGTTCCAAGCACTTATACCCTCACACTAATGACGATATTGGATATAAGTAGTAAGAACTCATTCATCTCCGTATTGACAAAACATACCATCCAATAATGCTCCAACATTATTAATACTATTACTTAAATAAACTAATCACCTAATCACGGGAGATTTATGACAATCAAGTCATTAACTTAATTACGTCAAGTTTTTAATTTAAAGCATGCAATACATATCCAATATGTCTTATGCATAATTAAATTAAAATTATTATGGCATAGATTCGAAATATGTGTTGTGTGGTTAAGCCTTTGCTCTGATTTTCTGTTAGGGCAGTTGTGGAACCTCTAGGGTCGGATCGGTGCCCTGGACAGCGGAAATGGGTCTAACCCATAGATATCAAGTATGGGTGTAATTTTAAATTATTTAATGAAATATTATATTCCATTATAAGTGTATAAGAAAAAACTGGGACTGAATCAGACTCCGGAAGCTCCAAAACGAGAAAAAATAAAATCAACGAGCGTATCACGTACCCACGCACGCTACAGTGACGCGCGCACTATACACGCTACAGTGCGCGCTACGGTGCGTGTGTCACTGTAGCATGTAGCACTTTACTTTTTTTTGTTTTCAATTGTTTCTTTTTCATTTCCTTCAGCTCACATTCCAATGAGCTGAATGAATTAGGGTCTTTTACCCTAATTCTTTCCGGTTCTCCCTAAACACTTTAAAAACACCTAAAATTAATTTTTAACTTCAAAATCAACATTAACACATGTAATAGAATAAAAATCAACTTTTTCAAAATATCAAATATTTTTACAAAAACATAAATTTATTCGAAATACGCACTTGCGTAAATTTTGAATCCAATACACAAACCAAATTAGAATCCCAATAAGAAATATCTCGTAAACAATTCTAGGTCACCCAAAGGTGGTCAAGTGATTCTAGAATGGTAGCCATAACTCTAAACTTTAATCTAGAATTACAAACTCTTAGTAATTGTTTCATGTCCAACATGAACATCTTTGACCTAATTACAAGCATGTTGTGTTTATACTTCTAAAGTATTCTAACACAATTGATTAGCCTTATTTCAACATTAAGCTATGTGATCATGCATCTAATACACAAATGAACATAAATTAGGAGAAGATCAAACATTACCTAGTAAGGTTGATGCAAGATCCAATCTACTTCTCCTTGTTGAAATTGTTGGAGAACTTCCAAGGTGTTCAAGCTTGACTTCAAGATTCAATCTTGTTTCCAATGCTACCAAGCTTCACTTCAAGATCCAATCTTGATTTCTCCTAGATGAAATATTGTAGAGACCCCACAAGCGTCTCTAAACACTTCTCTAACTTAGACTAATCTCTCCTAGAATTTGCTTGTATTTGTACTTGTACTTGTAATTAAAACCTTCCTAAACTTGCTATTTATAGCAAAACTTAGGCAATTTTTAATTAATAAAAGATGTAATCAACTTTTAAGTGGGCTTAATCTAATTTGTCCAAATATATAATTAGGTGTGACTAATCTCCATTGTCTCCCACTTTAATTTAATCTAATTAAATCAAGCCAAGAATTAGGAAATGAATTAGTTAAATGTTTGACATCTTGATCTAATCCAATTAAATCAAGTCAAAGCCACATATTATTACATACTTACAATTATCATAATATCCTCAAATGGTATAGATAATTATGATTTTACAATTAAGTCCTTGTGTAATTATTGAATTAATCCAATTAGGTCAAAGTAAATAATCAATGTTATACAATAACACTTGATTATCTTAGGTGATAATTATAATATTGAATATTATCTTTTATCAAAAATAATCGGCTACCCAAGTGTTCAATGAGTACACTTCATAATGGGACTCTCTAAGTTCAGACACGTTCGTCATATAAGCCTAGCTAATATGTACGCAATTCGGTCACCTCCGAATTCGCGAAGAACACGAACGACCTTTCTGAACTATACAAGTCGAGGTCATCACATATGTTTAACAATCCCTTCGTCGTAGGCTATCCGAGTTGTGCTTAGGAAACATAGAATATACCGTCAAGTTTCCGAGACGCATATCTCATGTCGACATGTCTACGATTATTCATAACTGATGCGATCCACCCCAGGTGATCGACTTTGGCCAAAGATTTAAGAATCGTGATTTTACTCACATGGATACCTAAACCCATTATGGTACACATATGGGCCGACAGATCTTATCTTGCTTCGCACTTGATTACTGAGTGCATCGATCCACACCCAACGAACATCTAGAGGCAAGACCATGAAAGGTTTCTGACATACATGGCATCAAAGTGTGGTGGATCTCACACAAAATCAATGTTATCCTATTGTCAAAGGATTACATATGCTACTCAACTCGAGGATATTCCTATTGACGGTGGTGTATTCTTCCAACTATTAGGAATCACTTATGAGTCATTCAGTATTTGCTTCAACGAATACCCATATGTCTATACGAGTTTCAAAAACTCATGGTACATCGGGTTAAACCATTGGAACTCCAATTCCAATATACGACATGTGCTAGTCTTTTAGGTTATACGAATTCGACCGTATTTCAAAACCAACGACTATGAATATTTATTTTAAGAATAGTTTACACCTAGTGTCAAAACTATTCTAAAATCGATGTCATTTCATAGCATATCTATATATCTAATACGCATAATGACAATAGCATTAATAAGGTATGAAATGAAAAATGTAGTTATTTTATCAATAAATAATAAAATGTACAATTCGGATTGGCACTCCAAGTACCAACTCCATCAATTATCCCTAATTTAAAACCCAAAACATCCTCTTTATTGAAAATTTTAAGTTTATTTACATAATAAATACTCGTACGGGAGCCTATTTCATGAGTGAGTGTCCAAATAGGCACCCATTTCGTGAGTGGGCATCCAAACGAGCGCTTATTTCGTGAGTGAGTGCATGAACAAGCGTCCACTCATGAATTGAATGTCTATTCGAGCGACCACTTATCATTATCATTGACTCTATATATATTATATATACACACACACACAAAATCATATGCCCTGTTATTTCAATTTCACTTAATAATTTTATAAAAATTTCATCCCAAAATTCTTACAACTAAAACCACACATCACACATGCATAAATATTTCTTAAAATATTTTTTAAAAAACATAGAAGTTTAGTGAGAGTGATTGAAAATGAGTTAAAGCGTTGTTTAAATGTATTACAAGTAAAGGCACATCGAGTATTTGATTAAATGAATGTGAGAAAATAAATTATATTTCAAAAAACATTTGGTATAAATTGTAAGAAATTTAGTATGATATTTTTACTAAATTATTAAATGAAATTGAAGGAACAAGACACTTGATTAAAAAAATCTACATCTAATAAAAAATTTAAAATGGGTGCTCGAACGGGCTCCCATTTAAGTTTCAAATTGCAATGATTTTTAAATAAAGGGTAATTGGGTGGAATTTTGTTCCCAATGAGTATGACTGATGGCAAAAAGGCTTAGGACTTGATTGTCATGTCCTGTGTTTAAGTTCAGATGTCCAATTCTTTATAAACATCTGGCACAGTCGGGGTTTTTTTTGGTTCTTAAAAATATTTTGTCAGATTAAGGATAATTTTATATAATAAAATTAAAGAGGTAACAATTCTAAGCCATATAGAAAAATATTGGTCATCCTTTTTTTGGGAAACATAATCTGGACTAGGGGTGTTCACGGGTTGGGTCGGGTCGGGTTTTTTGAAATTTTATTAGACCCGATCGGGTCAGGTCAAGGGAAAGTCGGGTCGCGGGTCAGGTCACGCGGTAGTGGAACCCGATCGGGTTCGGGTTGGGTCGGGTCGTCGGGTCATTTAAAAAAGTAATTTTTTTTAGTGAATTAATTATTTTGAAATATAAATATTAATTATTTTATGTCTCAAAAATTTCAGTCAACTCTAATGACAATAGTAAATCCCAAATTCCTAAATCTTAGCAAAAATAGACATACCAATTCAATAACAATGACAAAAAATCAAATTTGATTTGAGTTATCCTTTCATATTTGCGAAGCTTATACTTATTAAGGAACTGATTATTCGCATTGCGCATAGGCTTATTAATTATGTATTTCTGTGAACATCATTCTTATATCTATATTTGATATTGTTTTACAGAAGGCTGCAACTAAGTATCCTAACAAGCAATTTCAATTCATTTTTTTTTCCAGTGTTATGCATTTGCTTACTATATTAATACTAAACTAATTTAATTTAACAAAATTCAAAAAAAAAAAAAAGAAACAAAAAAATCTTATCTTGATCTATAATAACAGTAATGACCAATGATCACTATGCTGCATCAAAATTCAGACAGCAGCAAGTTGCTTAATTTTGCATCAATGCATGGACCCCAAAATTCAAAAACAAAAACAAAAAGTATCGGCACAACAATTTACTTTCTGATTGTGAAATCAGAAAGTTTAAAAAGAAACTTGTCCATTTATTCAAAGAGTCTAGCTAAATTTTAACTTCATATCTTCATGTACCCATAAAACTTTAAAAACAATAATAAATATTTTAGAAAAATAATAAAAAATTTTAGAAAAATAATAAAATTTGTATATGGTCGGGTCGGGTCGGGTTTTAGTATCAAACCCGTTGCCCAACCCGAAAATTTCGGGTCAGATCGGGTCGGGTCAAAATTTTGTAAATTTTTTTTATGAACCCGCGCAGATCGGGTCGGATCTGGTCATGTCGGGTCGGATCGCGGATTGACCTTATCCTATGAACACCCCTGATCAACACTTGAATGGTAACTATTTGGTGCAACATGAAAGTGGTTTACTTTATTTTTAATTCACAATCTTTATAGATTCACTTTTGTCCGTTACAACAGAGCTGATCTACCGTTAAGAGGCGCAACTACTTTGTGTGTTTGTGTGTATCACACTCATTTACTCCATTGTCTTGCTAACTGATCTCTGATTACTGTTTGTTCATTAAGAGAGAAGAAAAAAAATGGTGAAGAAGGAGGAGGTTTTTGAAGAAAAAGAATTCACAAATGTGTCAAGGAGTGATTTCCCTCAAAACTTTGTCTTTGGAGTTGCCACTTCTGCCTATCAGGTGATTTGCTTATTCATTTCTTTCAATTTATGATCTGGGTATTTATTTATTTTTTTTTTTTTTTTTTTTTTGCTTTCCATGCATATAATGAAGTTCTTTTGTTGTTTTCTGATCTGGGTATTTTTTTCGTATTTAATTTTTGTTAAATATGTATCTATGCAAATGCATGCACAAGTTAACCTCTTTTTTTCAATCTGGTTAAATCTGTACTGTCTCTGCAGTCCTTTTCATAGCAAAATTTGTGATTTAAGTATTTTGAATGAGTGATTTCAATATGTAGTTCAAGGGTATATATGCAGAATTATTTTTCTTAATTGTTAGTGGTTCCAATATTTTATTTCTGTTGGCCAAACTTAGCCACACTGCTTGTAACCTACATTTTATACTTGATAGGCTAAATGACATAGATGTGATGTTGATTAGTCACTTTGATCTATCCGAAGCGGATTTGATAGTGTTAGATAATAAAAGAAAGTCTTGAATTCACTCTATTTTATAATGATAGGGGACTTTATATAGGCTACATAGAAAACCAAAATAGGAAAGGAATCATAGAATTATGTACAATAATAATGAATATAGGAAATCTTCATATAATAGGGAAATATAATAAAATCACAAATACTAAGATATTAGGAATTCTATCTTGGAGATTGATTCCATAATAAATAGATAATATTTCCTTAATATTGTTTCCATAATAATATTCCTTTAATATTGTTTCCATAATAATATTTTCTTAACAGATAGAGATATACATGATGTTATGATTTGCAAATCATATGACTAAAGTAAAGAATCAATAAGAGACAATTGAAAGAGACTAAGTATATTTGCTTGTTGCAGTTTATTGAGGGTTAAATTTGCTTTTGTGAAGAATTAATAAGGGCCTCTTTTACTCACCCTTAGAGACTTCTTGTAGCATCCCAATGAAGTTTCTTTAAACATTACAAAGTTTGCTTCTTGTTGCTTATTTACAGATTGAAGGAGCCTGCAAAGAGGGTAATAGAGGTGCTAGTATATGGGATGATTTTTCACACACTGAAGGTTCCAATCTTTATTCCTTTTTTGCCCTTGCTCTCTCTTTTTTTTTCAAATATAAAACAAGCTTTTGGTATAATTAATCCATTTCCCTTCATAACTAACGGTCAAGATTAAAAGAATTGATTTTCATGTTGATTAAGTTCAGCAAGATTTCCAGATATATGAGGTTTTGGCATATTTTCTATTTCACTCTAATCAACTTGTTCAAATATGATTTTTTGCTTGGTTTTAAATTTAGTTTGCTTTCCTATTTTCATTTTATTAGGAAAAGTTATTGACAAAAGCAATGGTGATGTGGCGGTGGATCATTATCATCGATACAAGGTCAGTACTAATGTTATTAGCCATGATGATGATTTCTACAAACTTCTAAATCTTTTTAATTCTTCTGCCGTCAGGGTCTTTAAGGGAGGGGAGGAAAAATATCTGTTTTTGTTTATCCATGACCTGTCTTCCCTTTCAAGAGTAATCTTATATTTGACTGGGTTATAAGTATCTACATAATAGCGTGTTATGCTGTTCCTTTGTCAAAAGCAGACCATCTATGATGGACGGAAACAATTGAAAGTGTTTCAGTACTAATGTTATTAACCATGGTGATTATTTCTACAAACTTCTCAACCTCTTTAATTCTTCTGCCGTCGGGGTCTTTAAGGGGGGGGGGGGGGGGGGGGGGGGGAGGAAAAATTTCTGTTACCTGTCCTCCCTTTCAAGAGTAATTTATATTTGACTGTGTAATAAGCATCTGCATAATAGCCTGTTATGCTGTTCCTTTGTCAAAAGTAGACCATCTATGATGGACTAAAACAATTGAAAAAGTGTTTGATTCCAAACTTTTCGAGGAGAAATATCTTTTGAAGCTGATATATAGCTTGGACGTTATCAGTGCATATGAGATGTTCGTCTTTGTTATTGTTGTTTAGTTACTTAACTATCCAATATTATCTTCTAAACTGAATTGGTGAACACAGGAAGATATCGACCTCATAGCAAAGTTTGGATTTGATGCTTATAGGTTTTCTATATCATGGTCGCGTATCTTCCCTGGTATGTTTTCTACCGTTTTAAAAAAATTCTTCTACAAAAGAAACCTTAACTAGTACATTAGGATAAAGCTTGCATGCCTCATACATTCTATCGAGTAATAAATACCTATGATGTTGCTTCTTAATTTTTATTGTAAATGGCTCTTATGTACTTTTCTCTCTGTGTTTGTAGATGGTTTGGGAACCAAAGTAAACGAAGAAGGGATTACATTCTACAACAATATCATTGATGCTCTTCTTGAAAAGGGTATGAAGCAATTTGTTTCCCTTCCAGTTGCAGCTGCTATACATGTTAAATAACTTTGATTTTGTAGGTATTCAGCCTTATGTAACTTTGTACCATTGGGATCTTCCTCTGCATCTTCATGAGTCGATGGGTGGATGGATAAATAAGGAAATAGTGTGAGTATTAAGCCATCAATAACTCCTGCAATTGCAAATATTTTGATATTAAACACTATGTTTTTCTTTATTATTTTTCAGTTGCTCGTCATATAAAAAATTGTGTCGTTTGCAATTTGTTGTTTTATTGTGTATTACTTGAAGATTTATTGTAAAAAGATAATGAGATCTGTAATAACTTTCTACTATGGCCCTTTGTGGGGTAAAGAACTTAGAGTTTATGGTATTGTGTTATCCACACGTCTCTGTCTGACTTATTTAACTAGGAAAGTTCCTTGCTAATTTATTTCAATTTGTTTGGTGCCTTGTTACAGATCTCAACAACCATTATGGAAATCCATTTATTAGCATATACTAACAATCATTGTGGCTGTATGTCTGGAAAATCTCCAGAAAATATTTTGAAATTTATGCAGATACTTGCTTTGCAAATTTTGGCGATAGAGTAAAGAACTGGATTACAATTAATGAGCCCCTGCAAACTGCGGTTAATGGGTATGATACTGGGATATTTGCTCCTGGACGACGTCAACATTCATCAACAGAGCCATATTTGGTTTCTCACCACCAGATCTTGGCCCATGCTGCTGCATTTTCAATATACCAAAAGAAGTACAAGGTATATATTATGAAGATAGAAATTTTATCACTTGGTTTTTGGCTATTGATTTTAGTCCATGATTCCGTATAGTATCCTGATGCATTGACTTTATACATCCTTAAGACGTTAAACTAACTATAGATTGTATATGTACAAATTACAATCTGAGATTAATGAATCTTTCGATTGCTACGTTTCCACTTTATCATTGCTTCTTTAATGCAATTCATTGGGTTCATAGACTAGCTGATTTATGTGCGCTTTACAGTTAGTTTAAAATGACTCCAGTCTCTCCACTGCCCTTTGGCAAGGGACTGACTTTGCAATCAAGGTCTACTGCTAGTTTTGCTTCAAATCACAAGGCTGCCAAACCCACTATTGTACCTAAGTTCATTGGATATAGAATTTCTATTCATGAATACCAGTGATGTTGCATATTTTCTATGATTTATTTGATTTTCCTTTTATTCTACTAATGTTACTCTTTTTGTTTTATAAACATCAATGAATACTTTGTGGAGAATAAATATTTATCTGTTATCTCGGTAATTAGATTTATGACATCCTGTTGTTGCCTTACTGTTCCAGGATCAGCAAGGGGGGAACATAGGCTTGGTGCTAGATTGTGAATGGGCAGAGGCTAATTCAGATAAAACTGAAGATATATATGCAGCAGCTAGGCGCCTTGATTTTCAGCTTGGATGGTACTGCCTGACGTGCTCATTAAATGTTATTTTTTTGAATTGGTTTTTTAATGGTATTGTTTGGATTATTTGGTGCGCACACACAAAAACTTTAGTTTGCGAAGTCTAATGCTTTAAATTGCAAATCATTCCATCTCTTTTTTTTTCATATCAAATGCAAATATTTTGTTTGAGCTGGAGAAATATCACTTTTTCATTTATCCAAGCAGATATACGGTAACGGTACATGTTTTGTATAGCATATGTGAAAGATAGAATAAATCTCCTGGGTTAATAAATAATTCATTCTCAGATTTTTTGAACCTTAGGAAGTAATGCTGTTATATGAAAATGTGTTCATTTTTTATCTCTCTCTTTGTCTCTCGTGCATCAAGGTCATGCTATTCAAATGCATTAATGTCCATGGCAAATAAAGCATCCCCAGAAATTAATCTGAAAATGATCATCTCCTAATTTTCAGTGGCATTTAGAAGTGATAGTTCCATAAACTTGAATTGTCAAGTCACCTCAAAAAAAAAAAAAAAAAAGTGTCCTGGACTGGATTTTGACGTTAATCATTATATGTATAGTTCACAGGTCTATAAAGCAGAGATGATGAACAAAAGAGAGAAGATGACTGGGAATTTTTCTTTTCAAACTAACCTCTTCAGTCTGTTGCTAATCACTAAAATGCATGGAATGTCAAGGTCTTAAACAATGACAAAATGTAGTTATGATTGCAATTAGTCTTGCTGCATGTATATAGCATATTTACTACCATGTTCACACTCTAGTTACTAAGAAATTTCTAGATTAATGCAACCAACCAGATTAAATGTTTTAGGAATTATCTGATGTAACTTTCATGTGGTACTCCATTAAAGAAGTACGCATGAAAGAATAACTCCTGGCTGAACCCTTCTGATAGATGAAATACTTTCTGAAAATAACAAGTTATATGGTTGCATAAGTTGGTTCTGCAACTTAAGGCTAGCATTCAAATCCATATTGTCAAAGCACACTCAGGTAGTGCTTGGCTGCTTTGGTGCTAGGTCTCACCCACCCAAACCAGCTGCAGTTTTTTTTATGATTGTTAGATGGATAAAAGTCTGTTTTACTCTTTAGGAACCTCTTACACTCCATCCGTGATACAGGTACTTGCATCCAATATATTTTGGAGACTATCCCGAAGTTATGCGCAGCAGTTTAGGAGGTCAGCTTCCTAAGTTCACAGAGGAAGATAAGGAGTTGGTCAGGAACTCGCTGGACTTTGTTGGCTTAAATCACTATACTTCAAGGTTTATTGCTCATGCAACAAAGAGCCCTGAGGAAGGCAATTTCTATGAGGCACAAGAGATGGAGAGAATTGGTAAAACTGTATCAAGTATTTATTGACTTCCTATTGCAAATTTATATTTTTTAACTAACTTCTTGATTCTTATCAGTCAAATGGAAGGAGGAGAGGTAATTGGTGAGAAGGTGCTACTCTGACTCTCTCACTCTCTCTCTACTTACTGATCTCTCATAAATCTTATTGGTGTTAATTCTGCTGAAAGATTTTATACATGCAGGCAGCATCAGAATGGCTTTATGTTGTTCCCTGGGGCATTCGGAAGGTTCTTAATTACATAGCTAAAACATACAATAATCCACCGATATATGTTACTGAAAATGGTATGTGCATAAATTATTTCATCAAAATAATAGGATTATAGCATATGATCATGCTGGTGAAGCTACACTAAAATGATAGATGTTCCTGGTTCAGCTAAGCAACTGGTAGTTTAGGACCTGCTGCTGTCAATCCCTGAATCTCAAAATTTGAAATATAAAATTCCTTGTTATTAGGCTGAATAGTTATTATCAGCTGCACTCAAGCTAGTTAAAAAAAAAAAGGAAAAAAAAAACTATTGTACTAAACCATATTATGTATTGGTCTTCTTTCATTTTCTCCGAGTGCTCATTGCCCATTTTTAAGGTCCCTGAATCTCAAAGTTTGGAATATCAAATTCCTTGTTATTAGGCTGAATAGTTATTATCGCCTGTGTCAGCTGTCCTCAAGTTAGTAAAAAAAAAAAGGAAAAAAAAAAACTATTGTACTAACCATATTATGTATTGGTCTTCTTTCATTTTCTCTGAGTGCTCATTGCCCTTTTGTAAGGTATGGACGACGAAGAGAATGACAGTTCCCCGCTCCATGAGATGCTAGATGACAAACTGAGGGTTAGGTATTTTAAGGGATACCTTTCTGCAGTTGCCCAAGCAATCAAGTGAGTGTCTTAACTTTATATTGTTTTTATCTTATTTACAAAATTTTCAAGCTTCTTCCCATATTGTCAAATGTGCAAATGTTTACGACTGGCTGTCTACATCGGTTCCCTGTGAGTCTGTGACTGATGACGAATGAACAGTATCCAAATTTACAATTGGAGCTGGAGGTGATGTTCCTTATGGTTCACTACTTGAATGTGCAGGGATGGAGCAGATGTGAGGGGTTACTTCGCATGGTCATTATTGGACAACTTCGAATGGGCGCAAGGTTATACCAAACGTTTCGGTTTGGTATACGTTGATTACAAGAACGGCCTAACTCGGCACCCAAAATCATCTGCTTATTGGTTCATGAGGTTCTTGAAAGGCAGTGATGATAAAAATGGCAAAGAAGAGTAAACAAGCTCCTGAACCTTTATTGCCTTGCCAGTAGCCTATTATTTCATGTTAGTACCTACTCTTAAACCTTAAGCAAAGCAAAGCCTTCAAAATCGTTTTGCTATGTTAAGTTTGCCCAACTTTACTTATGGCTGGTCTCCGTGTTAATTAATTTTCTATAACTTTATGCTCTGAAAACATTTGCTTGCAATTATTTAAAGAAATAGTCTTGCCCAGTGCACAAAATCTGGAAATGTTCTGTAGTTTCTATTAGCAGCAGTTCCGAAAGATCCAACAATTTGGCATATGCTTGCTACCAGCATTGCAAGTATGCAACCCCTATATCACAAAAACCTTCATTCTCCCAAAGCTTTGACAGTTGCCTAAAGCGATTGAGCAGACACCAGAACCGATCATTTGATTAGAGTCAACAGGAAAACTACTTATGCCGATAAACAAATAACTATCATCTTCAATTAAAACTGGTAATATTATACACATATATACATGTAATTACGATCGACTACAACACTTGTGCTACAATCAACTTCATTATCTGTCTCATTTGACCCTGCTGTTAAACCTACCAATTACATGAACTAGAGAGGGCCATAATTTAGACCAAAAGAAAAGAATCCAAATATCTGCGCTTTTCTATATGCGAGGGGTCAGAAGTCTGATTTCATGAGTTTTTCTCGAGGCTTTATATTAATGTTCTCCAAGGGCTTGGCTTGTTCTACATGGATGTAATCCTTTGTTTTGAGAACCTGAACATTTTGAATATTTTCATTATCAGCAATCAACCAGTTCAAGTTTTTACCAAGCATATAAAAGAATTTATTTGTGCAGCATAAGGGAGAAGATAATTGCAAGGGAATAAGTAGAGATTCTAATTAGCAGTGTTGATTAGACATTAGTTGCAGAAACCGGTTTCGAACAATTTAAACCGCTATTCCACAAACAAAAGTGCTCGTTGGTATTAGCATGCAAGCATGTATATTTTCTTAATCGTCCACCAATATGTTGTTCTTATATATAAAATATTTCAGAAAGTACTTACATTTATTGATAAAATGTTTTAATGTCTATCTAGCAAGAAGACCAAACATAACTTCAATCCATTGAAAGTTTGATTGACAGACATACCAGTGTTTCGAAGAACATCCTTGACGCTTCCTTTCGAGTTTTACCCGCTAATAGATGGTCCAGGGCAAGAACCTTCCTTTCTTGTACAGCTTCCCTACCAAATAAAGTTTGCAAGTACTTGGAAACAGCCCTACAACAAAAGTGTCAGTAATTGTTAGAAACTTAGAATAAAGCAGCTTCCTAGAAGAAGCGGGGAGAGAGAGAGAGAGTCTTTCAACTAGTTGCATTATTAAAATTGCAAACAAAACAAAATTGTCAACCCCAACAAACATATTAACTAATTTGGCAATCATCTATAACAAAACGAAATGGCACATACCAACTGTTTGAGGTTAAATACTATCGTTGGGCAGCCCTTATCGATTAGCTTTTAGTTTAAGACTGATCAAGTGTTCTTGTGTAGTTGTGTTCAAATCCCCCATCATATCAATTAAATTACAATAAATTGTATTTTTGTTAGTTTTTATGTTTTTAGTTGTAACTGTATTTAGTTCACATGCCT